>JAODAG010324712.1:0-11311 GCA_027574785.1 Orphnurgus asper | reverse complement strand
CCCACGATCACGACGAGGCCTACGAGGCTTCATAACCCTCACTATGACTAAACTATCTACATTTGTGCTTCGTCACCTTCTTGGGGTCTGATACCGCCACACACACACTCTCTCTCTCTCTCTGTGTCTATACCAAAGCCACATTATTCATGACCTTAGAAAACTCATTAAATGATGGATCCACAAAGGGCAACCAAATAAAAATGTAACTGCAGGTGAACTTTAGACCGTCATGATCGTGAACTTTAGACCGTCATGATCGTGAATCAACAACGGATGCAACAAAATTCTGTATTTCAACACCACTTTCAGAGAGCACCATTTCTGAATACCATTCTGAATGATAAAATCATGATACCCTAGTGGGGGGAGGGAAAACAGGGCTGTGTCTACTTAAGGTAGGGTGGAATGGGAGGGTTAGGAAGGTTTTTTTTTAGCTATATGGACAGACATAACACCACCAGTATTCAGCACATCAAAACACTTACATCGTCACATCTAAGCCACAGTTCTGTCTGGCCTTCTGCCAGCAGCTTGATTCCGAACTTTCCTTGTGAAATATTCACATCGGGCGAGACTTCACAACCTGGAGAAAAAAAAAAGGATAGATTTTAAAATTATTGATAGAGCTAAATCTCATTTGTATTAGACGTCAGTGACCTGTAATGAAGGTATGCATAACATTCCCTCCCTCCCTTTCTTTAACAAGAGTTCTCATATAAAAAAACAAATAAATACCCCCCCCTCCCGTTTCAGCCTCCACTTCGCTAATGCTGAAAAGACTCTCTTGTAGGTGGGTTATCGAGGTCTACATGACATTGAGCATATCCAACATGCAAGACTTCTCATACGAAAAGAAAAGCATAAGCAAAAGATAGTGTAGAAACTTCTATATTGAATGTAGAAACTTCACATAATCCTTATTTTGATGTTGGTTTAACTTGTGCAGGAAGGGTTGCTGACTGAAAACACTTATATATATATATATATATATAATATATATGGCGTAGCGGTTTGAGTGTCCGCCTCTTGGCCCAAAGGTCGCCGGTGAAACCCCAAGCTGCTTTGCAGTGGTATTCAGTGATTCCGTCATATTTTCGTTGGGTTGCGTGGTATTTATTGGTGTTGCAAATGTCTTTGCTCAGAACAGCTGCAGTGCAGTGGTGATGAACAGGTTGCTCTCACTTCCCTCGGTCTCTGCAAAGTGGTCAAACATCGTCGGATGGGGATGTTAATCGGCGGTCCCGGGAGCAGGACGGGATGGGTGGTACATGGCAAAAATTGAGACTCGACATCATTCCAGTTAATTTGCGCTTAAAAGTTGACTACTCTTAATACTGGGCAGGTAGATGCAGTTATCGAGTGAACAAGGCATTTGAACGCACCTACCGTTCGATTATGGCAAGACCTGTAACCTTTGACCGTATTACATAAAACTTCTCCAGGGCAACTATGGCATTCCTCTTTGGCTATGCTTAGAGCCAGATACATTTGCATTGATGTTTTTTTTCAGCCAATATGTTCATTACCTATGTACGTTACCTATGTACACAGACACACACCATTCCTCGCGCTACTTGCCTTTCAAGTTCAGTTTCTGTACAGGGGAGCCGGAGGTGTCGTTCACACTCTTGTACTGCGTCAAGTGGGTGTCGCGAAAAATGAAATATCCACGCTTTATGCTCTTCAGGGTGAATTTCTTTGGCCTTTGGAAGGAGAAATTCGTTTTTTGAAAAAAAAGAAAAAAGAACCCATTAAAAGGTGATTATAGCTAGCATGAAAACTATTCGCTGTTGGTTATAACTTTTCTCCAAACCTGTTTTAGATGCCCAACAGACACCATTCTTGTCACTTCTAAAAGATGATTGACTTGGGATGTAATCTTCAAAGACATGCTACGTTTCTAACCATGCAGGGAGCAACAAATTTATTATCAAACATGGAACCAGTTTAGTTGGTAATGTGGTATTAGAATAGACATCGTTTCTACCGAGAATTTACGACTGTTGCATCGTTTTAATTAGCGAGAATGTCGGATGATATCTCATGTACAATTTAGTGATAATTCATTTATGCCGCGGAGTTTTTTTTAGGCTTATCATGCCATTATAAGACACCATTAGTTAGGAAACAACTAGAACCTATTTTGTAACATAGGTCATATTATAAATATCAATTAGCTATCAGATAGACAGTAAGGGAAAAATTCAAGATGCATCTTAACTATGAATTTGAAAGTTACTGCCAACATTCACCACAGCTGGAATTAGATGCCCATCAGAAATCTCTTTTTGTCACTAAAAGGAGATACGACAAACTTTATAAAAGACATAGTTTCCAATATGTAGCTGACATGCTAAGTTTCTAGTTTAAGATATGCAAGAGGCTTGTTCCCCTAGGAAAGGATACATCCATGAAAGGATATATGTATCCATGATAGGATACATCTACGAAAGGATATATCTATGAAAGGATACATCCATGAAGGAAGCATCGATGAAAGGATACATAAATGGAGGATAAATCCATGATAGGATAAATCTATGATAGCATGATATTGTTCAACTTAGTTTAAGATATGCAAGAGGCTTGTTCCCCTAGGAAAATATAGTTCCATGAAAGGATATATGTATCCATGATAGGATACATGTATGAAAGGATATATCCATGATAGGATACATCTATGAAAGGATATATCCATGATAGGATACATCTATGAAAGGATACATCCATGAAGGAAGCATCGATGAAAGGATACATCTATGATAGCATTATATTGTTCAACTTAGTTTAAGATATGCAAGAGGCTTGTAGAATAAACCAACCCTAAACCCTAATAGCACACCACCATAATATAGAAACTATTTGACTCAAAGAATACTAGTCACTGGAGGAGAGAGAAAAGGAAAGGTTAATTTGAAAATCACCAATACTCAAGGAAGCTGGATGTTGCTAGGTAACAAGCTAGAAGCATGCAAGCCAGGATAGCTGTATATGAACATATTGCCGCATGGTGTGCTCTCATTTCAAGACTGTCTGTGATACTTACAAATGTTTTGCAAGAAACTTGTGTTTTGGACTGGAGATAAAAAAACACGGGGACAATTTCAGCCGATTGGCAGCATGCCAAATGCCATACAAAGGGTCCGCTTATCTGGAATGACCGGCTCAGTGACGGTCAGTTATCAAAGACGGAGGGTTTGGGATAAACGCATGGCATACTATGAAAAGAAAAGCATATCACAGATAGCGTAGAAACTTCTATATTGAATGTAGAAACTTCTAATATGGAATGTATTGATTAGATAGTCAGGATACTGTATGTTGATTACATGTGAATAAATTGTGAATAAAAAGCTACAAATGTGCAAGGAAGCCACAATAATTACAACTATTGGCATAATTACGATGCTCTTATTTACAATATGGGTATCTTCACCATCTCATTGCCAAAAGCTCCCGTTACAAGAACCATATCTCAGATTTTTCTTAATAAAGTGCATCCAAATTGATCTCACTTATGACCCATTACCACCAAGGAGTTCCATACTTCATGTAGTTCCCAAAGACCATGGTGAAGCAGGAATGATTATTAAACACATATTCAAATAGTCTTCGGAATGACAAATTGAGTCATCTGTATCCCACTTCCTCAGCTGCACCTCCCCCACACATTTTGTCACCCATCTACATGTTTAATTTTTTATTCAATTTTTTTCAATTAAAAATAAGCAGTTTTAAGAAATATTTCCAGGATCTTCTGTAAAATGTTTTTATTGTTGTTGTTGTATTCTGGCTGGAATAAAAGGTTCATAAATGACATTGATATATGTAGAGGTCAACTTCACCAGGCCCTTATAGAGTGACCTTGATACCCTTAGCAATGAATCACCATCTAATACTCAACATTTTCCAATCCTGCAAGTTACTGATTATACATTTAGTAGTAGGATGGTTATGTGATAATTATAAGACTAAATAGTAAAGGATTTGAAAGTGAAATTGGAAACTTCACATTACACCAAACTTGAATCCACTAAATATACCAGATACCAATATTTACAAATAAAGGATTTAAGTTTAGGGAAATTGATCCTTCACTAGCTCAGTTATCAAGATTAGTGGTAGTACAGTCACACAGTCCATTACAAAAGGATAGGTTAACTGTTAGTGTAACTTAATGAGTGTGGCAGGCTCAGCCACACGCTAGTACTGTTTGTATCTTCCTGTACAGTCGTAGTCTGGTCATTAGTAATTTAAAATAGGTTACAATGCAATGGCCTATCATGCATGCCCGGCCAAAATGAAGGATTATGAACGCGATGAAACTAATCTCTTTCACAACCTGCAAACACCGCGGAACGAAAATATGAGCTGGCTGTTTGGGATCTGCTTCAAACCCAACATGTCATCCAAAGAAGCACCTGTCAGTATTTGCTTACAATTAAGCTTGGTGTAATGTTAGCCAAAGCTAGTTGGCATTAATCATATTCCAATTAGTACCGTATATGCGCCATATGCAAAATTGATAATTTAACTACATTCCAGAAACACAATCATCTCCATACTTCACCACAATAAATAGCCTAATATTCCACAGGTTTCTTAAATCGTTTGGGATAAGCTTGTACGATTTTGAGATAAAAAGGAGAGTTTTCGGTATCAAAGTCAGAGCACCTTGCTGTCATTCTTTCTTAAAATTTAGTAACTTCATTGGGTTACTGTCGTGGTATGTGTGGGGTGAGATTAGTCAAGAGATTTGATGATTGACCAACAGTTAATCTCATTGTACGTTCCATTTTAGCAACGAATCACAGTTAAGTTTCTATAATATACTGGCTGGTAACATCACCTTTATTTGTGAATTTACCTCGGGATGTAACCGACACTATCAACACATCTTCAGTTACATTTTTTCTATAGTTCCTAACATCAGATCTAATGTCATTCTCCTGCTTAATGATCACTTCCGTGATTTGGTCATAAATTGCATTAATCAAATGATCTTGTAACCCAATCAGAATATGCTGGAAAATTACATTAACGAACAACGATGAAATAGCCGCGTCGTATTACAATTTGAATTGATCGTCATAAACAACAGTGAACTAATTATGTTCTGCTAAACATAATACTAATCTCGAAGGCCAATGAGGGGACCATCACAAGATGATACCCGCCTACAAGGTAAGTACCACTTTATATCTTGCTACGAGTTTTCGCACAGTACAGAATATTTTCGCATTAACCAACTTTTAACCACTTTTCTACGATATCTGTCATTAAATACCACCAGAATGAATGCTCCTTTACCATACACCAAATCAATATACAATGAGGTTTTTATTTTGTTGCATTTCTTTCCATCATTATACAACATGTACCTTGTGAGAATTGTTACAGAAAGAAGAAAAATATAAATTATTTACCAATTAACCCAGATAAACAAATTAACAAATAAACAAATTAACCCAGTCATAAGGGTGGCATGTTAGCCTAACGATAGAGAAACATGAAACAGGAGGTTCCACTGATACTAAGTCCAAAAGAAGACTTGTGGGATGGAGCACACACCTACTGATGAACTGTTCCAACAGCTGTAATCCTCCGGCAGCTGTAATCGTAATATGCATAATGTTTAACTTCCTGCGGGAGGCCACTTGATATTTATGATTCACGAGGCGGAACTGCTCTCGACGACCAACGTTATAACGAATTGTTGTCGTGAGTTATTTAGAGCAGCTTCAAGTACTGCGGAGGAGAGGAGGGTGCTCCTTCGTTCAATACTAATATTCGACCGAAACATGTGCCCGACACCGGATAGTTGGCATTATCAGCAAAACATGGATCGGCAAAAATGTCACCAATCTTCCAACGTTCTTTATCGATTTTTCCAGAAGAAACTACCCGTTTGACAGGTGCAATTGTTCGTCAAAATACTCTAAGCACTCTAGATATATCTAGTCTTTATGCCTTAGTACATTGCAATGTTCTGGTAAGCACACAGATAAACAAACAGCACATGCTCACTAAGCAAGGCCATGAGGGGGGGGGGTGAAGGTGAGGGGTGAAGGTGAGGGGGGATGGTGAAGGGGTAAATTACTCTTGGTCTGTTGCTTTACATGGAAGCTGCTGTAAACAAACAATTGAGAGTGACTGATTGGCAATTATAAGCTTACCTGAAAAATTTCAAACTGTCATTAAGCTCTGGTACAGATGTTATGTCACTCTGGGCAAAAAAGAAATGAAGAAAATCATTACTTTGATTACAGAAGAATTAATAGGTTAAACCCTTGGGTTTACCTTTCATAAAATCAGTAAGGGAATAATGGCAATTAACTGAGAGAGAAGTTTTCGTTGTGCGTTATAGGTTACTGGTTTTCCCGCATTGCAGACAAGTATTGGAAATTGAGATATTTTTACACGGTGAGTTCTTACACACTTTAGCTTATAGTGGGGTCACTGGTCATAATTTGACTAAACTAAACCACCCTTATATAGCCTGTCACTTTTAACAAAGCCATTTTTACTAATAAACAGAGACAATCAGCAGAGAGAGAGGGGGTTCAATGTTTCATCTTATTATCCATTCCTACTTCCTCATTTCAAATCCAATGCTTACTTATAGGTGATAGCACAATCATACTGCATTTAAAATAAAAACCAGCCTGGAAAATGGAGAATTTGAAATGTTTACTCTCTAATTAAAGAATACCACCACTGTTTCCATTTTCCTTAGGGCACTTATGTGAAGAGGCAATAAACCTGTCATCAGAAGAAAAGTAATGGATGCTTACCAGGTGAAGAAAATGATATGTTACCGATTGACATGGGATAAAGAGCTACAGAGAGAAATTATTTTCAGCAAGATCTATTCCCATAAATGTCAAGTGGTGAAAAGTAGGACACAAGGAAACTGCCAATATTGACAAATTATCTGCTACACAACATCTTGTTAATAAAGCACGCTCACAGGTTAGACTAATCTGCCACCATTATACTATGCAACAGTCTTGTAATAAAGCATAGCTCACAGGTTAGGCTAATATGCCACCTTTGTAGTATGCTGTAATAAAGTGCATCTCATAGATTAGGTGAATCTGTGACCCTTGCAGAATGTAGCAGTTTTGTAATGAAGGACAGGTTCACAGGTTAGGCTAATCTGCCAACTGTATCTGCAATTGTAGTATGCAGCAGTCTAGTAATAAAGCACAGGTCATAGGTTATGTTAATATGTCACCATTGAATTATGCAACATGTTTTATAATGAAGGAAAGCTCACAGGTTAATATGCCACCCTTGTACTAGAACTATGCAGCAGCCTGGTAATAAAACATAGTTCACAGGTTGGCTAATCTACCACCCTTGTAGTATGCAGGAGTCTAGTAATAAAGAATAGGTTATAGGTTATGCTAATATTCTGCTGACTGTAGTCTAGTAAAAGAGCACAGGTAATATGTTAAGCTAATCAGCGACCCTTATAATAAATTTGCAGCAGTTTTGTCATATGTTAGGCTAACCTGCCACCCTTGAATATGTGGACCGATCAAAGTACAAAAAGACATCACTGACATCAAGTGGCCAGTAATGAATGAATAACACATGAGCGCACAGTAACGACTATCACAGTTTTTGCGCACAAGGACGTGTTGGCTGCAGACCCGTTATTATTCACAGACGACAGACCCGCTTGGCTGAATGAGTGACACAATCTGTGCATGTTCAGTTCAGCAAAATTTCTTTCCTGATAGTGCCAACCGATATCGGGCAGTTTCATTATGTATGCCCAGATATAGTACGCTATACCCTCACTTATAATTTTGCTCAAAAAATAACTCAAATCAAAGAGAAATAGGTCTACGTAGATAGATCCCTGTGAAACGGACTGCTAGCCTAAATGCAGGCAGGCCGACACGATATGGAAAATATTTTCATACTTTCCTCTCCACGCCAACTTTGTCCAAAGCATCTTACAGGGATTTCACTGATCACAATGATTTTATGACCTTAATGAAACTAATAAAGTACACTTATAATAAGATATTAAATAGGCCTAATACAAAAGCTAACTGGCTTAGTGATTACTTGCCCATACCGGAACAATAACAGTGAAGGCATTATGAGGTGAATGATCAAAGGATGACCAGATTGTCAAAACATCCCATGAACGATGTATGGATTGTTCACCAGATCTTCCAAACATGAACGTAACAACACCACACACAGACTGCGGACAATATCATGCTATGCTACCCGCGCGAATTAATATCATGTCAGTTCCCACCTGTCCCGGGTTCATGCTTGTCCCTTCCAGTGAGACCTGCAGACTGTTTAGGGCCTTGTCGATGTCATCGTGCCCCTCCGGCCCGTCGTTTTCCGTCGGTGAGTCGCTCTTCAGGCTGGACTGAAGCTGAAAAGGGTGCAAAGGGAACAGTTTCAGAGAAACGTCATTATCAACGCTTATCACAGGTTCAGAGTCATCGAGTGTTTAAATTATAACGTAAGTTCATTTCAGAGAGGAGGGTACACTTTTTTTTTCACCATTCAATATCATATTCTTTCAATAATGTAACCTGTCAAGTGTGAAGGCAAACAAAAAGTTTTACAGTGAGGAGTGCCTTTTAGCTCCCCCACCACAGTGAAAATTCCAGTTGAACCCAATTGTGATTTCCAACTGGGTCTGAACTGGGATGAACTAGGTCTTAATTAACATAACTGGGCTGAACTAGGTTTTACAGTAACTTAACTGGGCTGGGTATTAACTGGGTCTATAACTGGGCAGAACAGAGTCTGTTATACCTGGTCTGAACTGGGTCTATAACTGGGATTTAAGTTTGAGAAAGGAGCAGGGATGAACTAGGTTCATACTGTTTGAACTGGGTCACCAACTCGTTCAACGGGGCTTTTTTAATCCCAGTTGAGAGTGCAGACAATAGAAAAATATGGGAAACATTTCCTTTTTGGTGAATGTTTTACCAATACAATCATGGACTGTACTTTGTAAGGCGTGTCTCCTATACTTCATTAGTGTAATACAGCATGGCGGAGGAAACTGCAAATGCAGTTTCGGCCCACCTGCCCCGATTGTTGTACCCGATTCCTCGGTTCAGGATTGGACACGCCACGAGAGCCATTTGCTGTACAATCCCCCAACGCCAACGAACCATGTACAGTATAGTGCTGGTACACACTCGTCTCTGTAATTGTTCAGCGAACAAATATCGCATTGCACTACCGTATTATTCTACGCACTGATCTGGCAAAGTGCCATGACACTATATTTTTCCATCATGTATGGGTAGTACAGTACTCAGTGTTCAAGGACTAACAGAGGCTATGGCATGCTCAATGTTTGTTATGAAAGTGTAGGATTGCATGGTATTGTCTTCAGCCTGAGAACTGGTTGCCTGATATGTTTCTTTAACTTCAATACTTTGTTAGTATACTATTGACTTGAACAACCTGATTGAATTGATTTCATAACCAAATTGGACTAATTCTTTCAGAGCTATTAATTATTTAAAAAAATTATTTAAAAAAGAACGTCCATATGTAAAGGAGTTAATTGGTTGTTAAACTTAAATGAATGCACTTTCTCACGTTGCAGCTTTGATTGCCCTAATTAAATTTTCCAAGCACGCCTTCAGTTTTGCACGACGCTCTTGCCGAGACGAGAGCTACGATAATCAAAACCCTCGAATGATTCATTACGGGAAGGAGAAAAAGGTGCAAAAACGAACAGCAAAGGAATGCTGCCGCAAGGATGTAAAGGGATGACTGTGGCGAAGAAACCGGGCAGGAACTCTTTCAAACTGAATGAATTGGGAATTAACTAATAACATTTCACTCAAGGCATATTGGCAGTCTTATATTTGGAGCTTATAAAAGGGCTTCGACCTTCACCAAGAGGGTTTTCGTACCTGCTGTACATGTGGCAAATATGAAATCGGTCTAAGCAGTACTTTCGTAGTTACAAGGCAAGGCATCGCACACGTATGCATGCGATCATGAACTTATAAATTCCCTTCGGAAAGGATCAAATTGTGTCAAAGAACAAAAAAATCCCAGAGGAACCTAGTTCTAGCCCAGTTGAAGCTAGCTAGATTCAAGCCCGGTAGAACCGAGTTTAACCGAGACCAGTTGACCAATTCGACTGGGCCATGCAGTTGAACCCATTTATCAGACTACTGTTCATAGTTATCTCTATCAAAGTAGGGGGCTGCCATTAGACAGGTCCATGATCAAAGAACCTCTTTGATAGCAATTGCATGTTCAATTTTTGTTGTTGTCATACCAGACAGAGATCCAGTCATGTGTAACCATTAGAATCCAATCAAGGACCATCCAATCAGACTAGCATGGACTGGTCATGGCCAGAGTTGGTTATCACACTCTTTATCTTCTGAATGCTGGTCAAGGTTTTCTTTACTCTCTTCCACTCCCAATGTCCAGGCCCCCCCATCCACCCCAAAGTTGGTAGGTAATAGCGAACCCCCACTGTCAGTTAATACATTGTGGCCTTATATTATTAGGGGGACTGCTGTAGCTGGTTATGTGGAAGAGTTTTGACCCTCCAGTCATTGCATTCTCCATTGGTGAGCTTTTATCATTTTCATCTGAACAAGGGACAAAATCTTTCACAGCCATGAACATCAGAGCACTGCAGGGAATTATCCACCAGGATTTAGGGCAATAACCCCAAGATCAGGACTTTTCTTTTGTTTGGTCTAGTATATATACTACATAAAATAAATTATCGCAAGTTCTAGCTTTCTCTTTTAATCCACCATGGAAGGGTTTTCATCGAGTGTTTAAGATATAGTTTGAAGTTTCGTACCTCCCCTCAACCTCCTCCCCCATTCTTCACTGGGGATTTTGTTACTGCTAGAGCAAGCCTACACCTCCCTGTATAAATGGTTGTCCACTATATACCATTATTGTCACCTAACGAAACATACCCCCCTCCCCCACAGGCTACCAGCATCAGTTTCACTTTAGAATCTATCAAAATGCAATATAGCCTACGACCTCAACAATACAATTCAAGGGAAACTAATTGAACTGGGTGCATATGTAGGCCATGGGAGGGTCTCCTGAGTATCAGCCTCTCCTGTCACAGATAACATGGTATCTGCTGTATGCTGTCATTCTCACCTATCAAGTTACTGCTTTTATATCTAACTTTTATCTGAGGAAAGGGAAACCTAAGCCAAGGGTGTGAACAAATCACTTTCACTTATCTTATTTTTGTACACCCACCAATATATATACATATTTATACATATATAACATATACATATATATATAGATC
>JAODAG010324668.1:0-10132 GCA_027574785.1 Orphnurgus asper | reverse complement strand
AAACAAGGAAAAGCCTGGGACAACTTAAACCAGGAAAGGCCTGAGACAACTTAAACCAGGAAAGGCCAGAGACAACTTAAACCAGGAAAGGCCAGAGACAACTAAACCAGGAAGGACTTGAGACAACTAAACAAGGAAAAGCCTGGGACAACTTAAACCAGGAAAGGCCTGAGACAACTTAAACCAGGAAAGGCCAGAGACAACTAAACCAGGAAGGACCTGAGACAAATAAAAAAGGCCTGAGACAACTTAAACCAAGAAAGGCCTGAGACAACTAAACCAAGAAGGACTTGAGACAACTCAACCAGGAAAGGCCTGAGACAACTTAAAACCACAAAAAGCCAGAGACAACTAAACCAGGAAAGGCCTGAGACAACTTAAACCAGGAAAGGCCAGAGACAACTAAACAAGGAAGGACCTGAGACAAATAAACAAGGAAAGGCCAGAGACAACTAAACCAAGAAGGACTTGAGACAACTAAACCAGGAAAGGCCTGAGTCAACTTAAACCAGGAAATGGTCTGGAACAACTAAACATGAATTTGACCGAATGTGACCAGTTTCTAGAATTGTCTAGCATATTTGGGACAACACATGGCTCACTCTGAAGAAGCCCAATCAAAATCAGAGCCATTTTTCAAACTGAAACAAGACACGGACAACCCTAAACAGCCCTGCCGATAAATGTCATCCATCACAGTCAAATGGATAATTAGTTAATTATATAACTGCATTGGAGATCTTACAGAGCCTGAACATTGTTTATACTGTTCGAGAGGAGATTACTTCAACTGTTTTAATTTTGGTCTCTAGCACCTCTTTGAACAAAACAAATATATATACATCCATTAGTAGTACACTATAATTAATCTCCTCTCCTTGAAAATGATGCAGGGGCAAAGTGCCCGGATATACGATGCCGAGGAAGGAGGTTTATAATATTGTAACTCACGAAGAGGAAGAAAGATTGGTAAAAGGAGATGGTTTATACACACGGTTTATACGCCAACGGACAAATATTTAATTAACAAACAATATTAACAAATCAAAAGAAGAAAGCAATCATTGGAACTCTGCAAAGGTATACAGGCGGTGGTGAGCAGCAGGGATGAACTTAGCCTGTGTGTGGGTCTTTAACAAACACGTTAACGGTAATACACCGATGACCACTGAATATTCATGGCGCCAAAGACCAGAAAGCGCAGGGACGCACAGTAAAATACAGGTGCATGGTGAGGAAACTCCGAAGAATCAACGATTAACCAGAATAGAAATTTCTTTTGTATGTAGTGTCTTGAAACAAGAACACTGGTTGGGTAGATTGATGAGGGTGCTGCCATGGGGGGAAAAGTAATCATACCAAGGTGGGTCAGAGGAGGCATGTGCTTACAAGTGGTCAGGAGAGTCAGCTGAACCATAAACCTTACTATCCTGTGTGTGCTGCCTAGTGCCTTATATATAACACGTACAAACAGTAGCACCGTAACAAATTATGTTGAAGGTCACGTTAAAATAGTCAAAAACAATTTGGGTAAACCTTTAAACGAGATTAATTTTGTTGTATAATTTGATTCTGCCGAATCTGCTAGTCCAAAACCTTGTGTCTCTGGCATTTCCGACCTGGTTCGCTCTTACGGTTCTATCTGTGGGCAAAGTACGACCGCATAAAGACGAGGTATTTAAATGAGTGAGGAAAACTACATACAGCTGTAAAGTTAGGGGATGAGGTTATATGAAATGTGGTGCTTAGATCAGGGAGAGAGAAAGTCAAGGGGGTTTCCATTTGCTGGAAATTTTGCCGATAGTTCATTAAACCTGGTTAGTACGGCTGCAAATCTACTAAGAATATATCTATATATATACCTTTGATGCTGCCAGCCCACCTGACCCACCACCGATTACGACAAGGTCGTAGTCGTAAGCTTCTGCGGGCGGGGGACTGAGAAGCTGCCTCAGCCGACCATCCAAATGAGCCTGGTGGGTAGAATCGCACCCACCGATGTGCAAGCCGCGGACGAACACGTTCGGCACCGTCTTCTGTCCGCTCATCTCGAACAGCATGTTTTGGATTTGTAGGCCATTATCTGTAAAAAAAAAAACAAAAAAACAAAGATTAAAAAAAAAAGGACTAGAACGAGTTCAGAAGAACAGTGGTAATCCTACCTGACGGGAAGAACGTCGCCCAACTCGTGGCTACGATACAGTATTTTCAAACCTACAAAGTTCTCGAAGAAGTTTATAATCCGATAATCGAGAGAAAACATATACAGTAGGGGCTCAGTACGTAATTATTTCAATTTAGAACTTGACCCTACAGACACTTACAAAAAGATCCCATCTAACCTGGCGTAATAATAGTAGTTACAATATCACCGTATTTCAAGCAACATATTTCTACACTTTTTGATGCTAGCTGTATTACACATCGCAGCTACTAATTGGGCAGCGATGAATTTCATAAATTATTCTGACCCAATCAGTCCCCTGAAGTATATTGTTTTCTCCCAGGGTTTGCTAAATTTGTGTAATCCGACCTCCGCCACTGTCTCAGCATTTACCATACAAGTATATGTACGTCGTTAAACACAGAGCCGTACGTCTTTTTAGCGATTTGTATATAATGAACCACATATTTTATTCACTGGTTCTCCTGGCAAATAAATCGTGCACCTTCAAACAAATGAACGTAACGAGAGAAGTAAATCTGTTCGAGTACTTACGACAACTTGTACAGTTCTATGTATAGTATCTGTGTACATTAATTAGCCAGCGTTGAAAAATGCCGCACAATGAACATGGCTATTAGGTACAGTAACAGAGGGTTCGTAATAACTAGGTTTATTAATGGATGCCAATAGTCATACTGTAGGACAACAGAATGAGTATTAGTAACACTGCAGTTATGGCATGTATTTAAACGACTGGCAAGGATAAAGATAGATTACCATGAGACGCTTGGGACCGAATAACAACCCCTTCCCAGAACTGCGGGACCATGTTACATTCCCATTTATCTGAAGATATACCTAACTGGAGATGGTGAACCACAATTGCAGTTCAGATGCCATAACAATTGTAATTATAGGGAAATTAAAAGGCACATGATGAAGATTTCAATTTTTGTTATTAATGAAATATAAAAGATGAACATGTATAGATGTTCACCTTACACAGCATTCAGGGAACAGTACAGTAGGAATTTCATAAAAATATGTACAGTTCATTCAGGTTCTAAATATGAACAAATCAATTCATATTTACTGTATTCATGGCAACCATTCATGGTACTGTAAACATGCAGTAACTCTTGTCACTATACCAAGTATCTAAATCAGACATATGAGTTGACATGGCGATAGTTGTTTCACAAAATATTAACATTGAACAAGAATACCAAACTTAAGTTAGGGATTGACTGCACACCATGGCCAACATCCAACATCAATGGTAACCATCCAAGGTATTGTACTTGAGTTGTCATGTTTATGAGCATTTTCAGCCCTGCCCACTCATGAAGTAATAGTGATAAGAATATGCAAGTACCTACATATTAAATTTTATAACACCACAATACAATAAGTATGAAGCAAATCGCTAAATGCGGTTGTGAAGGTATTGACATTTTACGAATTTGACATTTTAAGAATTTGACATTATAAGAATTTGACATTTATAAGCACAGCATGCCAACTCATACTGTAATCGTCTTTACTCACTATATAACTAGTATAAGTAAGATAATAGCTAGCCTATAGTAAGTTTGAAAAATCTGTTGTATTCCCAGCAGTTAAAATATAGCTACTACTGCAGTATAATTAATATGGTGATTTCTATGTTTACATGTTACTCTCAGCAATTTAGTACTAAGCCACACCCACTAATGCATATGAGATGAAAATGTACCTCACATTTATATACTATATAGTAACTCCATCATACCAATGAAAGCTAATTAAACACATGAAGTGGAGAAGATATTGACCAGAATGTCACTCTAAGCACTGCCCCCTCATTAATATTCATGATACAGTATGGGCACCCAAAACAATAGGGCACATTTATGGCATGTATATACTTCATGTAAGACTACCTCAAAATATATGTACATGTGTATGCAAACTGTAAAGTAATGAACCTGCCCATGCCTACCAGCCATGTAAACAATGTCAAAGCAATGGCTCCATATAATGAAACACTCAGTCTCAATTTAATAAAATTAAAAATCATGTATATACAGTATATGATACAGTACTTAGCATGAACAGTGAGGTCAGAAGACGTCTCCCCCAAAAAACAAGTTCCATGTGGTGAAATTCAGAATCCAAAATAAATCCAAGGAGGAGATTCGCAGAGAGCGAGGCTTCACCAGTCTAGCTCCTTTAAGCTCAGTTGACAAAGCGACGACAAGGTGACGTCCGGTATAGAGGACGCAACGATAGGGGAGATTGGAGGTCATGGGTGAAAGTTACTGATTTAGGGTTACTACACCAGGCAGTAGTAAGCATAACGTAAAACATTGGTATGCAAAGCACCCATACAGCAAATGAGTTTTCCAGTTTTCTTCAAATGTTTTACTCTTCCAGACCTACAGAAACATGGCGACAACAATTCCCTTAAAATTGATTTCTAACCGTGGTTTAAAGCAATACAGCCCAACCATGGCCAAGTAGGACCCACTGTTTGCAACCATTTGGTATGGCTTCCCATCCTCCACCCTCCCTCACCCCATCCCCCAACCTCCACAGGGCCCCTCCCCATGAGGCCTATCTTCCAATTGACATTTTGGTTTGTTTGTATAATTGGATCCTCAACAATCATCAGGGATTACAATTCCCTGATGATAAACCTGCAGAGCCAATTTTGCCAAGTTTTAGCACACAATTCCACCAAACTAACTTAAATTGGGTCCTAATATGGATCACCCGTTCTTTAATTTAATAGTTTATAGTAGTCCTCAGAGAGGATTAAAAGCTACTGTAAGCCATCATATAAAGACTACTGTAGGTCGTTTTTAGGGTCATGCCTCTTGGTACGATTACTGTACTCTTGAAAGAAAGAAAAACACCTACCAGGATTTTACACTGCAAGGTTAGTTAAGTGTAGTTAGTTTGCATCAGTGCCAGGTTAATCATCAACCCAATAGGGATGGACCTTTGTTCTTTAATAGTTTTATAGGCTAAATACAACAATTAACGTATCTGCAATTCTTCATTCAGTACATTTAAAGACTTACTACTGTTACAAAGTACTACTCGTGTAGCCTACATAATAAGCTACTCCCATTACTACAGTCCACCATTACTATTAATTTCACAGCTGGTTAGTATAACCTCCACAACTTTTACGGAAAAGTGACATCTCAGTGAAATCTGACAGGGATGCATTCGGTGGAAATAAAAAGAGTAATATTAATAATGACCCTGCAGGACAATACAAGGCACAAAGGGTGCCGCCAATTAAGTAATTTAGTAATTAAGTAATTTAGTGTAGTTAGTTTGCAATCAGTGCCTAGTGATCATCGACCCAATATTACTACAGGCACATGGCAATCAAATCTAAGTAACTTGGATGAATTGCGTGGATAATTTAGTTTCCGATTAACCCTAAAACAAAATATTTCATCCACCCCCCCCCCTTTCTTGTGAAAACCCCTAATGTATTTCGCTTTGAAAATTGCCAAGTCGTCAGAATAGTGATGTCGATGCCGTAATCAGGAGAGCCTGGTACCGCGGAAAGGCAGAATGAGAGAGACGTAATCTTGAATGTGTTCCTTCGGCACTCACAGAAGCAACTCAGATGTTAAATTAAGCATGTTTTGAGTCGGTGCTGGGCAACAGCATCTGGCAAAGGGAGGTTGGTGCCTTTTAGCCTCCTCTGCCAGCTTCATTCAACCATTCAAAAACTCGTTAGCGAAGGGGTCCGACCCAAAAAAACGAATCTGTTCCAGGTGGCTCCTACTGTAGATTCCTGGAATGGCCAGGCAAAGGCGTCAAACGAACTTCAGTGAAATTGTGCCAAACTGATCGTAGACCAGCATGGCCCAATACGAACAGCTAAGAGACTCAGACACCGAGGCAAACTTTGACGCTGGCTTTTCGCTGGTCAGATCGGCCTGAACAGTCATCAGAGGATGAGCGGAGAGGTCCCTGAATATCCCAGCGTTCAGACCTATTCCACTGTGTGTGTGTGTGGAATAAAGGTCTTCTTAAAGATCCTGCTCCAAAACTCTGAACAGCCTTTTCAGAGATGCAGGAAAGACTGACCATTGGGTCTCTTTGCAGTCAATTCCTCGATCCGCTTTCCACTGCGGATCGATCGACAGGCAATAGCTGCTTGTAGCTGATCTCATGAATGAGGTTAGTCCTTCCTAGGGAGAAACAAGGACAGGTGTGTCCGGAGTCGTTCCCACTCATCCAGCTATAAACTGCACTGAGACAGGGTCGGGAGAATGCGCGAGATGCACGGCAGGAGTTGATTCTGCCTGAAAATGTACCGGTCCTGGCTAGTGGTCTGGCCGGCCGTGATGCTGGCGATAAATGGCCGAAAGCCATGCCCACCGTTCTTTCCATCCATTTCGGACTGGGATCAACCGACTCGGCTGAATCTGGGCTTGTCCGAAGAGAGACCTCCACATGTGTGGCCCCAGTCTTTGCGACCGTAACAATCTCATCTGTGAACGTGATCATTGTTCCCGGGTGCCCGACTCTTAGGCCTGGCTCCGCTGGGATCTGCCACCCAGGATTGCACCGGCAGTGGTACCTGAAGCCACATTATCTAGTCTACAGTTCCCTCGGAGTGGACCTACCCGGTTGCTTCCCAGACCGCCGGCTCCACGTTCATGGAACTAGCATTGGACCAGTATTGAAAATATTAAATCATTTGTGTAAATGAAACAAGGGGAAAGTAAAATGGAAAGAGGCATGGAAAGAGGCATAAAAAGGGCATAAACCTTCAAACCTATTAAAGAATTTAAAATCTGAGCTCAAAGTCACAAACATCCGATGTTTTGCATATATACTGTACTATGTAGCTACATATCATCCCGATCCGATCATCGTTTTGACCCTTATGATTAACATATGAATGATGTTGGTCAAGGGTCATAAAACCAGTCACTCCACCATACAGTATATATGGAAAGAATTCATTTGTTTTTAACCTACATCATGTACCAAAGTCAGAAGAAAGTTTTGCCACCACGACAAAATCTGCCTCCACGTGTGATAATGCTTCCAGACCGTTTCAAAACTATGAAAACGTGTACACTTGCTTAGAGAACTATGTTAATAAGGATTGCATGGTGAAATTTGTGATCAAGTGAAGATTCATTCGTTGATAGCCTGCTGTTGTCTTAAATAAATCAAAAGATGCTACAACTGATCACCCAGATACAAAACCAGAGAGAAAAATGTGACATTCTTTGTGCTGTAACTCAATATGCTGCTTCAAAGCAGACTTAAATCTGTTAACGCTGGATTATCGCATATATCATGGAGTTGTTTTTTAGGTGTTATTTGAGGAGATTTCTTTAAGCTTTGTAATCACATCGATAAATACTTAATCCCTTTTGACGATTTGATCCCATGTGATTGACAGTTCTGTAATTGGCCAAGGTTTAATTGTCGTCATCTAACTTAAAATTAAAAAATTAGTCCAACTTAATATTGATGCCTACATCATAGGGTGTTAATTAAAATCCAATCAGAATTCAAGCAGTAAATGACGGGCAATGTATCAGAGAATCTGTTCTTTTGACAGCCTCAGACCATTGCGGAGGCATTGCACACGCTTGTGATTCACAAGCATACGAGCAGAGAAATGATAAGGAGATCATACTGTCGGCAAAGACAGTTGCGTTCTCCCTCCTACTAGATAACGCTTCACTGCAGTTATAACAAATATATCAATACCTGACAATTTAAAAATATACAAATATACTAACTCCAACTTCAAAATAAAACTTACCCAACTCATCCAGCTCCAATGCCTCGTAGACAATGCCTTCTTGTTTGAACAGTTCTTTCACCTATGAAAAGAGAAGAAAACAATATCTGAGGTTAGGGCATTTTGACTATCCTTAATTAAAACCATCCACATAATATTCCTCAGTAAAGGACATCTAAAATCAAAAACATAGTGGCCTTGTGTAAACATTATCATAGAAGTTGACCTACATGCTAAATCCTAACTGTACACCAAACTGTACAAGATACTCAAAGCATTGCCTCTAAAGACAGTTTCTCTCTAATTAACAAAAGTTTAACTTGAATATCATGGTAATACTAGTCTAGTAACATCAACCGACATTTTCACCCTTGACCTAAACTTTTTGCAACGGATCAAAATGGCATTTCTCTATCAAAAAAGGAAATAGCTGTAGTGTATCCTAATGTTTGTAGCTAATATTCATGCCCAGTTTCATTAAGTTTCATTGTACTTGGTTTAAGGATCACATACCTTACATGACATTTATGTTTCAAGACTTTCCCAACTAAAGTTATTCCCTGATCAAGAGCATCTAAAATCAACACTAAGTTCAAAAACTAGCAGGACTATTTATCTTGCGTATACTTTAGCTATGGACAGAGTAGTGAATCCCTTTAAACTAAGAGTACAAGGAGATCACAAACTGTGATCTATCTCCTTTCTTTCCTTATAACAATTTACGCATCATGAAACATCCATTACATGCACCCTGGTACACATACTTTACGTTAATGGATCTGTAGCCAGGAACACCGCGTTTAGATGCATGGTGTAGAATAGTTCGTACTATCGTCCGTCAAAATACATGTGTCCAACTCTCACGCAATGAACGATAGATATCTAGCATTATATCGACATACAGTACCAATCATTTTCTTTCAGTATGACCTCCATTTAAATCAAAATTTGCTTCGGGGAGGGCTAGTATGAGCAAAAGGAAAACTGCTTTTGTGCTATAATTTTCTTGACAATTTTGTAATTTTGTAAAATTAAAAAATGTAACATTACGTCGGGGGGCAATGCATGTACTTATATGAAACGGTATATATGTATACATAGGCCTTGTGCCGGGCATCCATTAGCAGCACAGCAGCAATAACGATATGAAAATTTCCAAATATGTGCCTGCAAAACATCTTGACTCTTGACAAAGCTTTGCTTTATGTGTAAATTGATAGGGGATCGATTTCACACAGTGCAATGCAGTGCAACTGGCGTTTCATGTCGGAATGAGTGCGGTCGGCCGGTTCACCCTCCCTAACCCGGGGGGACCTCACTTTTGCAGGATGTCGCTCAGACTTTTGACAGTCAAAGGTTTTCTTTCATCTGTTGTCAACTTTCCCCTCCATACCTTAATTGCAGTAATATTGGCAAAATTTGTAGCATAAAAGCTACGTTGAATATGTTAGAACGTAGAAGATTCTGGGTGGTGTAGTGGAATAAACAACACTACAAAAAAGGAAAAGCCTTCATTCCTTATAGAGCTCATAGCAAGTAAGACTAAAAGTAAGGTGACCCAGACGTCCACCCAATTTCCGGAGACGTCTCCAGATTTCGTGAGCCATCCCCTGATTACAAGTGTTCTGGAACCATCCCCAAATTTGCCACAAAAAAATCCATCCCCAAATAGCAATTTTACCCATTTGGCTAAGCTACTTACAAAGCTAAGCTACTTAAGTAGCTTAACTACAGTATGGTAATCTCTTTAGAACTTCACAGTGCAATTTATTGTTTACAACTTACAAATAAAGCATAAAGTTGACAGATAGAATCCAATAAAAAACCTTACCACTGAGAATAATAAATATCATCATGGCCTGTATTTTTACTCCTGTTATGACAATGTTGCTTGTACTGTACTGTGGAAAGTTTAACCATCTGGTATTTGTCTGCACTGTGCAACGAGATGCATACACTGTACCAGGCTGATGCTGCTACACTAAACAGTAGCGTATGTCAGTACCGTATGTGTTGGCAATGTGAAACATTTTGTCATGTACACTGTAACAATCTTCTGAAACTTGCATGACTGAACGCTGCCTTCGTGGAAACAATGAGACAGTGTGCTACCTGCAGCATAAACGAAGGCTGCACTCTAAATCACAGCCGAAGGTTGACACGATCACGCAAGGTTCTAAGTGGTGGGG
>JAODAG010324657.1:0-11314 GCA_027574785.1 Orphnurgus asper | reverse complement strand
TATATATATATATATATTATAGGCCTATATATGATATTTGGCTACGGGTTAAAAAATAAAGAATATATAAAATTGTCACCATTAGTTCTATATTTTGTTTATACTTCCAGTATTAAATAATAAAAACCTTGTTTGATACATTGTATTTATGTTAATACGATACTATAATGGTGAGGTAAAATCAATCTCTGTCATCAGTTCTGTAGAATTTCATCCATATAATTTGGATTTTATTTCTAGTTCCAATCAGCTAATGTGGGTGACACTGAACGTATTTCGTCGCTTCTTTCATTACCACCGGAAATGATATAGTACTATGGTCGATAAAGGATTCTTTTTTATGACCGAGTATTTACATTTCTGTCAATTTACATTCCATTTCTACCATTTCCTTCCATCTCTCCATCTCAGCCACCAACGTCCCCGGCCTCTCCTTAAACACGGCAGAGCTTCCCGGCAACCGCGGCATGGCTATATCATAACAACCTCTGGAAAAAAACACATGATTTATCAACCTCTTCAGCCTGTTTCTTCGTGAGCGAATTACTCTCCGCCCATTGCCTCATAATTCTTGAGAAAAAGACAACAAAAACAGACGAAGCGACTATCTTCAGCTGGCGGTATCCTTCAGTTTAGACGTGTAATATTCCCTTCTCTGCCGTTTATGCCAGCAGCGTTTGTTAATGCCCTCTAAGGTGTGAGTAGGAGCGAATCACAGAGCGGCAGACGTACAGTCGTCTATTCGTGTTCTCATCGATGCTATGAATGCACGGTTGATATCGTGCACGTGACACGTGGAAGCTATATAAAAGAACTGCGTTCGTCTCCTGAAGATGAGATCGAACCACGAACTCAGACTGCAAGCAAATTTGGACAATAATGCAAGAAATTTATTGTTCGCTGTACGGACATATTTTATAACGTTAAAACCTGTTGCGGAAAACATCCAAATTTGTAATCACATTTTGCTTTTGTTAGACCGATGACTTATCTCTGCCTGTTCTTCTCCGATTTATACTGTAGTTTGTGGATGTTTTTTGAAACACGCGGGAACACTCGTTGAAGCGATGTGTTATATTGGATTGAACCGAGAAAGTGTTCGCAGTTGGTTTTGAAACAAATTTATCCGAGATGTTTTTCAAGATGGTTGCATCAATTTTGGAGACAAAATTCAACATTATAATCTTCACAGCTTATGAAGGTCTCGTAAAGAGAAAGTTTGGATTTTTGTTTGCGTAATGTGTATTTGCAGCTTTCTATAAGAATAACCCCTGAAAAGACTTTAGCGGGCATGGCAAGTCTGTATTATTTACTTTGTAATAGGATTTGTCCGGTAATCGATACAAAACAGTCAAAATTCTTCCACTGCAAACCAAATTACGGGAAAATCTTTTCTGCTTTCGTAATGGATATTAAGATTAAACCACGTGTTTGACCTGTTTTTGAAAAGTTCAACGTAACACATCTTGTTACTTGAGGATTCTATTTCAAGATAACTTCTTCAAGTCAGCAGCTAAATTAAAATTAACGGGCAAGTACTATTTTCTTTCTCTCATTTTAGTACTGTATACTTACCAAAACAGTTAGGATAATATTAATACTATGCATGATTTGAGGGGATCTATTTAGGGTACAAATTCATAATGGATGACAACGGTAGCTCTGCTTATTTATCGTGGTACGATAACTCCACTGAGACGTCCTGCCATTGGCTTAATGATTCGAGTAATCCAAACGTAACTCGGGACGCGCTCAAATATTTATACAGCGATCTGGATATGATATTGCACAAGTCTGTCCTACCGTGTATACTGTTAATTGGAATTATCACGAACTGTGCATTCCTTTTTGTGGTCTACCGTATTCCATCAATGAGGACAGTGGTGAATCAATACCTTACGCACATAGCCGTAGGTGACCTGCTCTTTCTTATCACCGCCATCGGAAAGAAGATTGTGAGGTTTTCCGTTTCGAGAAACAAGTATGACTTCGCAGCCTTCTGGGGGCATTGGATGGAGATATGTTGTCACACCGTGAACTACACCACTATCTTTGCCTCCGTTCTCATAATGACGCTCGTCGGCTTCGAGAGGTTCTACGCCGTCTGTAGGCCGATGAGAATTTACGCGGCAACCACCAACCAGAGAATGGTTAAAGTATTTCTCGCGATCGTCTGGACTCTAAGTGCGGTTTTAGCTATGACGACGATACCGGCCATAAGCACCGTGATTAGGTACTGCGTCATCTGGCCGGACACTCCGGCGTTTGCGGGGCTAGACACGCACTTTGAAACGTATTACAGTCATGACAATGCGACGATGGCTTACACATTGTTTGTGCAGACTGTGCCATTTTTTGTAGTCATGGGGATCAATAGTGTACTTTACGTAAAAATGATAACGACCATGTCGAGCAGACTTGACACGATGCAGGCTCATGATCTAGACACGCACACGAACGTCGAGCTGCGTAACAAGGTCGCCATTATGTTGATAATCAATGGAGTTACGTTTTTCATCTTGACATTCCCATTCCAGTTTGTGTCCTTCGTGAACGGAATGCAAATCTTATGTGGCAAAGTTCCTGGATACGGTGAAGAATTTAAGATATTTTTTCAGATGCTTCTCTACTGTAACTCTCTGATAAACCCCATCATATATAACGCGGCTAATTCAAGGTATAGATCTGCGTTCGTTTCGGCATTCGGCATCGACAAACTGGGCCTGTTTTGGGCGAACAGTGGATGTTTCTGTCGCCCGCAGAGTTACAGCCCACCGATCAACAACGGGAACGCCAAAGAGAGCCCAAGCAAGAACACCATGACGACTACGTACAGCAACTGCTACACAACGAACGTCAATGGAGATATTCTATTGGAGAACGATACTAAATGTTAGTTCTCAGTGGTCCTGGTGTGTACCTGTATACCGGTGCCCTTGTCGTGTCACGATGGAATAAAAGACCTCGATCGTGATAGGTAGGCATATTAAACAGAGTGTACGTTAACTATCATGTGGAAATGTCCAACTGCCAGACGAAGAGAAGAATCGTGAACTATAGCAAAAATATAGCAAAACTTGCATAGTGATATGTTCGTATCAGATATTTTAATATCCGACGACAACTGCCCGTGCCAGTCAGGTATTTGTGTTCCAAAGTCTAATAGTTTCTTATTTGCGTTCAGTTACGAGAAGTAGGCTACACAATACGCACATAAAATTTGCATAATATTCAATAACACACATAGGTATATTAAGGCAGGTATGTTTAATTTTTGATCTATGATCTGGCGTGAACCAAAGCAAATGCTTTCCGAAAAAATGTAAAACCTTAAATACGTACTCTCCCAGGTCATTGGTTTAAATTTTTTAAAAGATTTTTATGCTGGGGGAAGCTTTCAAATAGAACGATGTTGTTAATCCCTGGTCCTGTACCCTACAACTCCAAACCCAGAATAATTACGCTAACATCATGACAAGTCGTTTGTTGCATATAGGACTGAGATATGAATGAGACATGTATTGATCTTTGTTCAAGTTCCAAGCATTCAATAAACAAAAACACACTCTCTTTCTATCTGTTTGAGTATTTCAGGCAGCCGTTGGTAGACCAGTTCCCTCGAAACCGAGGGAAATATCGGTTTATTCCTCTGTTTGAATCATGCTGTTTCGATTAATGTATCACTTGTTTTAATCACAAAGTTTATCAAGCCTCCACAATTTGTTTCAGTCGGTTTTGATGAAAAGTCGTCAGTCATTTTAGTATTTTGGAAATTTCAATTTAAGTGGAACGAAATTATATTTAATGTTTGTAAATGATAAAGTGTGAACAGTTGAAAGTAAAAATTATATATATATATATACATATATATATTTGTTGTATTATCTTTGGCGAGGATAACCATCAAATTGGATGTCCTGTGCTTTGTATATATATATAGATGGCTGGTTTAGAGACCTTACAAAACTATCAAATAGTTTTATTCTCGTGATAAAATATTGTTTTTCTGATGTATATACAAAAGGCAGCCGGTGCTTTAATTAAACATATATGCTCATATTTATTATCTTTTAAAAATATAACTACATGTCGTTGGTATACCGTCCTCAAAACGCTGTATCCTAGAGATTTTAATCAACTATACTGAACGACGCAACGATTTATTTTGAGTTAACACTGTGTGTTGAAAGAGATGCAGCTCTGCGTAATTAATTTATCACGAGGATGTTGTCTGAGAGAGGACGTTTTACTCCAAAGTTATCCCAGACAGCCAACAGTTCCTCCTAGATCTGGATAAGAGGAAAACGAATATTCAGTCACCCGTGGCTAGAAAATGATATTCGAAAAAATAATGTATTGTTAAAACTGTCAATAAAATGCGGACATTATAATTCCATCAAGCGTACAGTCTGCAGACTTCAAAAATCAAGGATAGAGCTCGGTTATTTGAAACCATGATTGACGTAAGTATTCTCTACTTGTGTCACGCGTAGACAATGTAGGTATTATTTATATATATATATATACATATATATTTATATATATATATATTTAAATATATATATATATATACATTTTGCTTTATCTGCTGTTGTGTTATATGGTTGATCTAAGAGCACGCATCACGATTTATCAATGTTGTCTCGGCGTTGCATGTATTCAGTTCGAGAGTCAATAGTGTCGTGTAATTAAAAAAAAATCATTATGAGGACAACATAGGTCAATATGTCTGACAACTAGAGATGGTCAGCTACTTATAACACACTTATGATCTTCCTCAAAAAACAGATCAGCTCAAGAGAAAACGACTTTTGATTATTGATTACGTATATGCCTTCTATTTTTACAAATTCCGGTTACTATTATCTATTATCTATTATAGGTATTTTACAGTTTCTTTGAGTTTTCAATCCCGTCATTAGCTATCTGGATCTCCATAATTTACTTTGATGATTTCTATGCAGTTTGTCTTTTAACTTACCTCTCTCTCTTTCTGAAATGTCTCTTTTCACACCTAACACCTAGAATTTAACAGTTAGTGAAACTGAACAATTCTTTGAAGGCTACCTCGTTGCCGACAGGTGTTCCACCTATATGCATTCAAGATTTAATAAAACGGCTGGTCAACATACTTTAATTATAAGCCTATTCGTTGATACTTAATTGGGAAGATTTCCCGCAGATTACGGAAAATTCCCACGATTTTTATCTGAATATTGATGTACAGAATTATGTAATCGCCTCCCGATAGTGAATAGTCCGTCAAACGTCTGACAATATAAGTTGTCTCCCAGATTCTAGTCTTCCGACCACCTGTAACAGACGACAGGGGTGACTGTGCCTGATTTTCTTCCGACTCAGCACAATTGAATCCATTGAAGAAGACAAATAATGAGTTTACTGTCGGCAGCAGAATAGTTTCAAATATACTTATGTTCAACTACTTCTAATTAACGCCTGAATGCTTCAACAATATATTATATGTAGATGAAAAAATGTAAAAACTAGATGCAATAGTTGTTGTTTGAATACGCCTTTCCAGCGATCTTTTATAAACATTTCGCTTCCTTAAATAAATAGGACCCTCCCTTTGTTCAAGTCCCCCAATAGTTCATATATTTATGACTATATTTGCATATCCTGCAGAAATATGATTTTCGTGTTCATATTCACAAAGCCTAACACTAATAAATATATTGTAACATCACTATTAAATGTTTAAATATAGCTTCATATGTTCAAAGTAATGTTCTCTCATGCTGTGAAATATGCTCACTTTAATAGTCTCTGAGTAATCCATCATGTTACTTACTTTCGGGGGTATGTCTTTGAGTAATCCATCATGTTACTAACCAATAGAGTTATGTTTTTGAGTAATCCATCATGTCACTTACCTACAGCGTTATCTCTTTTTGAGTAATACATCTTGCTACTTACTTGCAGGGTTATGTTTTTGAGTAATATTACATGTTACTTACCGACAAGCGTTATGTCTTTGAGTAATATCCCTCATGTTAATTTCCTACATCATTACATTGTTTGAGTAATCCATCATGTTACTTACCTAGAGGGTTGTCTTTGATTAATCTTTCATGTTACTAACCTACATAGTTATGTTTTTTAGTAATCCATCATATCACTTATCTACAGCGTAATGTCTTTGAGTAATCCATCATGTTACTTTCCTACAGCGTTATGTCTTTGAGTAATCCATCATGGCTACTTACCTCGATGGTTATGTCTTTGAGTAATCCATCATGTTACTTTCCTACAGCGTTATGTCGTTGAGCAAGCCATCATGTCACTTCCTACAGCGTTATGTCTTTGAGTAATCCATGATGATACTTTCCTACAGCGTTATGTCTTTGAGTAATCCGTCATGTTACTAACTTACAGAATTAAGGGTTTGGGTAGTCCATCATGTCATTTTCTACATCGTTATGTTTTTGAGCAATCCATCATGTCACTTTCCTACAGCGTTATGCCTTTGAGTAATCCATGATAATACTTTCCAACAGCGTTATGTCTTTGAGTAATCCGTCATGTTACTAACCTACAGAGTTAAGTGTTTGAGCAATCCACCATGTCATTTTTCTACATCGTTATGTCTTGAGTAATCCATTGTGTCATTACCTACAGCGATATGTCTTTGAGTCATGTTACTAAACACCTACGGAGTTATGCCGCTACGTAAAGGTAATTAAGATTCAGACTTTTACTACAAGTATATCAATGATGCAATGACAGGTATTTCGAAGATTTTGCAAGTGTATCATTAAAAGAAAGACAGTTCGGTGGATGAATTGCACAAATTGAAATAATGACAAGCATTTAATATTGAGAAACGACCTGCATAGATATGATTGGCCGAAATTATCATATTAAACTAGTTCTAATGCAATGAGTGTCGCTCAATGTCACTTGGTTAATCGTACATCGTTGTATGTTATATCATGGTCATTATCATATGGAATACCTGAATACCTGAAGTTAATGAAGTTAATGATGCTTCTTCCTGGCATCATTTAACATCATTCCAAAAAATATCACCCTTGTCACCAGTAAAGTTAAATTGTATTCGGTAATGTTTACTGGTTTATATGTCTACTGTTTCAGCTTCTGAATAAACTGTATATGAAATATGTTTATATCTTGCTCTGTTTTTAATGTCCCGGTTATTCCGTACATTGCTTAGCAGTAGTGCGAATTAGCCTTGCTTAACAGTACTGTGAATGGTTCCTTGCTTAGCAGATGTGAGAATGAGAATTGCTTTGCAGAAAGTAATCCTTGCATAACGAAGTGAAAATTATATTTGCTCAGTAGAACTGAAAATGATCCTTGCTTAGCAGCATGAGAATGATCATTGCTTAACAATAACGAGCATGATTCTTACTTAGCAGAAGTGATAATGATCGTTGCTTTGCAAAAATATGAATGATCATTGCTTTACAGATGTGAGAGTGATCCTTGCTTTGCAAAAATAAGTATGATCATTGCCTAGCAGATGTGAGAATTGGTCCTTGTTTAACAGTAATAAGAATGATCATTGTTTAACGATCTGAAAATTATATCTGCTGAGCAAAAATGAGAATGATGATTGGTTTACAATAATCATAGTTTATAAGGTACCGTGAGCTATATTCATTATGCTTTTGGTGTTTTGTTATGTTAATGCGTATCAAACTAAGAGATGAGTTTATCTTCACTTCAGCACTTCCTTACGACTTCCTGACGATTTCCACAATGCTGAAGATCTGTAAAAGTTAGAAACGTACAGTTTTACCAAGTAGCCATGTTTAAGAATGTAATTTCAGAGTGATATAACATTTACTAACGAAATGTAGACTCATGTAAAGGTTTTTTCTGGAAGATTGTCTACAACATAACCTGTTGTGGAAACGTTTTAGTACAATGTTGAAATAACGTTTAAAGGCAATGCTACATTCTGACGTTTTCAAAACGTCGTTGTAATGCCTTTACGATATGTGCGGTTAGATTGGTTATCGCTCGTTGATCTCTTGTATATTATAGCATTCTGATTTCCTGTTGGAGGATGACCTCATCCCCTATTTCCAGTGCAGGTTGTCCTTAACACCAAACGTACCGTTTTACATTATATAGGACCGTATATATCCGTGCTCCAATTTTTTCCCAAATCTTCGTTCCTGCAGGGAAAATATGGGTGACTACGGAGGTATTGAAAGAGCCTTGTGTATATTTGCATATTGACCTGGTGACATGTTACGTAGTTTCCTTACATTCCGTTTTGTTAACAAATCCTAAGCAAAACTATAGTACTACTACTACTACTACTACTACTGTATACACTGTTGTAGGTCTAGGCCGCCTTCGTCTCTCGCTGCTTGTGGCCATCCATTGTTTAGGTTTCTCTCTCCTTCTTATAACCTCGTAGATGGAATGTCGCCCGATGTTGAACGAAACCAAAGGAATATCGAAGTATTGTAATTACGGACAGCGTGTATATTATACAGGGGTTACGTACGTGTGAACACAGTATTTACAATGGTGAAACCGGACCATAGCCTTACAATTGTTCGGAAATGACGACACCTAAAATATATTCATTATTTGGTCAATTCGTGCAAAGACTCTGATACGTATTGTAGTTAAAGTTTGATGTAGAACGGGATATTTTATTTTTCTCTACACATTGGTACATGTTTCAATGAGTTTTAAGGAACCTGGACGTATCCTTTAACACAGTTCCTTTAAGTAGCATGTTAAAGCAGGAGAGGCTTTCGGCACGGACGCACTTAGAAGGTCAATGATGGAATATATTAGCGCCTCAGCGTATATTCAGGTATGCTACGCTGATTTAATACTCAAAGGATACGTCCAGGTGTGAAATATGGATGAACCGATTAATGGTGTCCTCCAACAGTCTTGGCTACACACTACGTGACACTACACTCGCTTGACAGTCTCCATGTCTAAACAGTCCGACCGAAATAAGACTGGGACTCGGAAGAGGATCTGCCTCGCGCGATGCTGCCGTTTCAAAAATCAGGTATGAATTATAGATAAAAAAGGACTTTTGAAAGGCCCATACCGTTAGGTTATAGCTAGAAGCAGATGTGTCGGATGAATATTAGTTTGCTGCAACTGATACACCATCGGAGATACGTCGGAGATGTTAGTTATGTTATACACATATTGCAGAATTGCTATAGCAATATGCAGGGTTGACATAACTAACGGATTTCATTTAAGATTTTATGAGCAAAATTATTTTATAGCTTCAAGCCACTGATATTGTTCTCCACTGGTGATTTGAAAGAATATACAAAAGGAACTAGTGTACTCGCTACAATATATTTACTATGTTCACTTCATTACCGACACCAACTTCGTAATACTGGCACAATATCGAAAAGGAATTGCGAATTTTCGACCATTTAAAGATGTTCCGTTCATATTGGAAGGTGTCTGATGTGACAAACTCAAGTTATAGTCATGCATGAATGAAAGTCCAAAAATGAAGTATTTCTCTTTGGACCAAATAGTTTATTATATTTCGACATTAAGTTAGGAACTCGGAACCAATAAGAATAACATCTGCCTATGGCTTCATTTCAGACAATTATCCATGTGACATTGCATCAAGTACAAATGGAAATGCTAATAGCGAAAACAATGTACGACATTATTTATCTACCAACGAGAGATAAAGTAAAGTAAACAAAGTATTTTGAAGAATGTTTGCCCTAAAACACCAATTTTATGGGAAACCCGATTTTTGTTTGATTTCGTATATAGCAAAGTATAAATCTCCTAAAAGTTGCTTCTCATTAAGGAAATTACATATCTGCCTTCGAACCGTGGAATTATACTTCCATTTGCTGATTAAACTCATCTCTTCGAAGAATAAAGACCTAGAATATAAACAGCCTAGCTTATGAATATATCTTCCCATTTTGTTCTTAAAGTTAGATTTACGAACACAATTTTAATGAAGAAGATAATATTTGGATTTTGGAGTAAATTATACAGCGACTTCGATGCATTTTAGCCGAAGGCGTAAAACTATCTTGTGACGGTTATTATCAACGTTTTGCCGCTTCTGATGGAGTATCATACACCAGAAGGTGTTATGGTAATATAACTTGATGAGTTGGAAAGAAATGTTAACTGTCAATCAGACACCGTATCCATAAATACACAAACATTTCTTCCAACTACGGCTTCTCGGCCTTTGGCGAAGATCATGTGTAGTATATAGTGTTTGGGCGGACCTGTGATTGTCATTGTGGGTGCCCCTACATAGTCATGCTCCACAGATTACGTGGTACTGCATAGCCAAAATGAGCTCATTGTCTGCAGTCCGATCAAATTGAGAAGTGGAGCTGATGATCAGATTTCGTGTCCAAGATATATATTCTTTTTTTCTATAAAAACAGTATTTCATTAAACGAAGGTTAAACATATGAGAATGAATGTACAGTTCAGTTACAACGATCGTTGTATTAAGTACGTTAGTCGCAAAACATTGGTTATCATAGAAGGGTTCAGAGAATGAACACGGTATTTCAACAATTAAGCATTTAATATAGTTTGTTACTCAGTTTAAGTGATGACATTTTGTTTGCCGTTAATCTTAATAAATATTAATTAACCAATACGAATAGTTTTCAAAATGAGGGGTTATTTTCCTATTTCTATTGAAAGTTACGATGTATTAACTGCAGGACAACACGTGTATCAAATTCAAAATATTCCAATGGGTTGTGTGTATCACCGGATAGGTAACAAGTTTGAATTTTTCAAAATGGCAAAACGATTACCGGTACTTCTTAAAAGAATTTTGGGAAGAGCCTCCCCTTTATCATGTAACAGAACAACATATGCCTTCGGAAACGATCCCTGCTATATCGGACGATACCATTTGTCTGCAAAAATTAAGTTCTCTTTCACTTAAAGATAGAGCAGAGGAAACCTTTAGCTTATCGGAAGAACATTTCACCCAAATTGATGATTATGTTTGAATGGTCAGATAACCAATTGACAACATGAATATCAATTTAGGTAAACTTTAAAGCAAGTTAGCATTTTGTGACTTTCCTCCCAATTGATCAAAAGAAGTAGTTGTTGGCGTCCTAAATATCCAACGTATTGTAGCTTTAGCGCTAACAGTTGGTATCGGCTATTTTGTGCAATATTTGTTATCGAAGACTAATGTTAACAACTGGTGGACTAGCTGTAGTGTTGTGTTGTTATTAAAGAGTACGTCATAGTATTGTTATGATGACACTAATCGTTCATCTGCACCTGATGAAGATAGTATATATATATATAT
>JAODAG010324635.1:0-11316 GCA_027574785.1 Orphnurgus asper | reverse complement strand
TGTTGTCTAAATCTCCCCACAAACACTGATACCCACTTATATCATCTACAAGCTGAATGTTTAACTTTGAATTCATAGCTTGCAAGCAGCTTGGTAAAAAAAAAGAAAAAAAAGGCTTATTAAAGCCAGAGTTCGTTCACACACACAAACAGGGGTTTCTTTACGGGACTTCCTAATCCTCACCCTTAATAATATATACTAATTTAAAACTAATTGCTCGAGTTGCTGAACATGCAAATTAAATCACTGAAAATCGATAGTCAACAAGAAATAATTGGGTCTTTACAGATGGAACTTGAACACGTACGGATCAGGTACTCCGTAGTCGGTCCTGTAAAACCGGTTGCAGAGAAGTTGAATACTGTACTGCCATGCTATGCCCATACTATATAGTCGTTTGCCTTAATAATACATTATGATCATAATTACACCAGTTTTATAAAGCGTCAAACGTAAGCATCAGGGGTAGTCGGTCCAAAAATGTGGTTGCAGAGAAGTTGAGTCTTTTGAAACCAGGCTGGCTTTCTTTTGACCAGATTGCAACCCGTGAATACTGTATGCATATACAGTATTCTAGTGGAGATCATCCATTGCATGTCAGGCCAACTAAAGATATAGATACCGTACGTTTCAATTAAGCAGAAACAAATGAGGATAACGATCCAATTTGAGGACAGCAGGTTTGTTCACGTGAGCCTCGACACTGCGCTGCTTACCGTGTGTGGCTATGACGTCATTTGAATGACTACGAGCCAATTTTACCTTATGAGTATATTGAGCGGAGGAACAGTACTTACTTTTAAGTGAATTTTTTATTAAGGACTGCTCATAATCGACCTCAAATGACATTCATAGACCCCCTCCTCCCTCCCAACAAAAAAAACCTCAATTCTGAATTCCCCACAACCAGTGTTCAATTTTGTAAAAAAAAATTGTTTAGCAATAACTGCTATGGATACATTTTTTTTGCATAGCAGTTTGAACACTTGAGGATAGCAGTTTTGTAACTGTACACTATCTAAGCGGAGCGGTACCATGGGTTGGCGCGCAGCGTAGAAGGAAATTTTTGGCTAGAAACACCCTCTAGAATGCAGGAAAAGACACTTCCCGGGCCTTTTTGTCATCACCACAAACCCCATTTGGGGGTCACATGAGCGGATTTATAATACAAGTGAAGTGCTTTGATGTATTTTTGGTCACATCTCTGTGGGGCCCCTTGTTGCCCTCCTTGGATCTGCCATTTTGTTCGTCTAAATTGGGTTCTGTAACTTCTCCGCAAACAAAGCTGATATTAAGCATTGAGCCGGGAGATTCTTAGACCACGTTTGGTGCCTGGTTCGTACGATAGTATTCCGACAATTTCTGTATTTAGCGCTCGCAAAAACACTCTTGAATGATGGTTAGTAAACTTTTATATATCAACTTCATTGACTACAAGGTTTTAGGCATTTTTTTTTAATGATGAACTACGATTGTACGAACAAACTCCCAAGCAGGAAAAATAAATATCGGTTCGTCACGTGAACGTTTACACACTCCTGTGTACCGGTGTTCTTTTTCTCCCAGCTACGTGGTGCATTACCAATACAAGTTAGCGTTGCAGTGTAGCGTAATAATATGCGTGAAAAGGCCATGCAATTTAGGTTAGGTCATACTGGTAGGCTAGCCTATTTCACATTGAAGATTTAACTACAAGTACAATATTTCTCTTACAAAGTTATGTTTGTTATGTTTCGTGGCTAGATGGATGACTGCTAACAATGTGGTTAGTTGCTGAACTGTACACGTATCTTTTATCAAGATTTTAGCTAGTTTTTGGCACTACTTTGATGGATCGATGCAGCGTATGCCTGCATTTATTTTTGCATCGCACCTTATGTGATGCAATTGTGAAACGTGTCGCAAAGTCACCATTTTTGTTTGCATTTTGCGATACAGGGGAAATTTCAACTACATTGTGCAAGAGCATTTTGAGGGCGTTGACAAACATCGCACCTGTCACGATCACATCGACAACATGGATTTCAATTGGGGGGGAGGGAACTTTATTGAGTGTGAAATTTTCTGATGCGATAAGAGCTCCTATAAAAAAAAAAAAAAAAATGTTTTTTGAGGTGGTCTGCCGCTGACTAAATCAGTTGACAATTTTCCAATTTTAGATAGCATGGATGCCTTGAAAATACACTAATTTCAATTGAGTCTACTAGCTTCCAGGCCCAGGTACAAGTTTAAGTATCATGATTGTAAATGACTATATACACACAGCCATCTTCGTATTACATGAGCAAACAGCTGCGATTTCATCTTTTCTACGATGAAATTTGAAGGTAACTATATTATAAACTAGCAGAGGGATACTATTCAATTCAGGCGGCACAAATGACCAACTGATGGCTTTTTAAAAGCTCTTTAAAGGCATATTCTGGACTTTTTATTTGTCAGAAAAAGACTTATAATTCGATAGGTGAAAACCGGCTGCCAACTCCGTATACTTTTATGTGATGAAGAGTTATATATCAGCAGACGACGAAGGCTTTCGGTTTAACTCGAATGTTGGGGTCGTTTCATTGGATAATTACACAAAACTAAGAAAGTGCTCAAGAATGTAAAGCAAGGGAACAATCTTCGATTTCAGTCCTACTTGAAGGATCGTTTTCTCAGACAACTAAGTCCATCCAAGGCCACCGTGCACTTAGGTTTCCTTGTAAGGAGTAAAGGTTTATTTTTTTGTGCTTAGTCTGGAGTGGTTTCAAGGGCAGAAATTTTTAGTTGTACCATATACACGATATCATAAGTCATTGGGCAGCTGGGCACTAAATGTTTTCTATAACGGGAGCCTAATATTTAGCTATAATAATCTTCGCAATTAAACTGCATTGAAGCCGCTTTATTGAAATGTTCTTCAAACAAGTAGAAGTCCTGATCTTACTGTATGTGCTTTCACCCAAATCGCTTATTGTCACAACTTGCCCTTTTCATGTTAATTAAACAATTTTGAGTAAATTAACCTGCAAGAATTTTTCGAATGATTCAAACTGGTGCATTGAAATATTGATTATACTACCATATACAGTAAATTACACAAAATTTGTCTGGATAATACAAGTTGCACCCAAACACACTGATTATTCTTGATAAGAATTCATACTATCACTCCAGACAAAGCCATCACAACACAAAGAGATCTCCTGCAGAATGGTCATTAATCAAGGGAAATTGATTACTGGGGTACGGTAGGTGGTTTTCACCTTGCGACTAGTAGTCACATATATATCACCCATGTCATAACGGAATACTAGTTACACCCGAAGAAACTTACATTGATATTCACCGGTTTAACAGGACTACATAATCTGTCTTCTGTTTGAAACAGTTCAAACTACCATGTTGACAATTGCATCTTTTTTCAAAACCAATGTAATTAACATGTAGGACCATAGTATAGATAATAAGGATCAGAAAGGACCCTGAACCACAAAAACCCTAAATTCTACCAATATCCGTAAAATAGGCATCAATACCATGCTTGAAGGCATTGACACTATACTAGCATACACCAGTGACTCAGGCAAGTAATTCCACTCATCTACCACTCTCTGTGAAAAGAAGAACTTTCTGCTTTCTAACCTGGAAAAATCCTTACGAAGCTTAAGACTATGGCCTCTGGTACGTTTAATGTTCGACCAATTGTAAAAATCATGAAACGTCATCAAAACAATTGAAAAGATCACCCAGAAGACGTCTCAGCTCCAATGTAGCAAGCTTCAGATGTAACAGTCGCTGCTCATAAGACAGGAAACTAATAGAACTGATCAACTTCGTTGTCCTCCTCTGAACACGCTCAAGAATATACCTATCCTTAGCCAAATATGGATTCCATGCCTGAACAGCATACTCCAGATGAGGCCTCACCATCTGTTTATACAATCTAAGAACAATGTCCTTGTGAAGAAACTTAAAATTTCTCCTAATCAACCGGACTACATCTGTCTTCTGTTTGAAACAGTTCAAACTGCCATTGACAATATATCGTATCTTTTATCGAAACCAATGTAATTAACATGTACAGTAGGACCAACAAGTTACTTCCATTTTCTCAATCGTTATTTGGCATTTACTTGCATGGCAGGAACAAGGACCTAGGCTATAGTTCAGGTTTATGTTGTAACATGTACAGGCCTACCATAAATTAATTAATTCTAGGGCATGTTCAAGGACTGACTTCTCTATTAATCAGAATTTAAACTTGGCATAAGATTACTTGTAAGTTGTAAGTTGGTACTACTAGTTAGTATTTGTAACAAATACTATTATTATTACTACTAGTACTGAACCTTCCTCCCAGTCATAGTCACACCGACTTTTTTATGGCTAACCGAGGCCTAGCCTATTTTAAAATGTCCGATTGAAATTAAAACTAGGTTTTAACTAGTTTTTAAGTTGGATATGATGCGTCAGTCGTCAGTTGTGGGGACTCACGTGTAGGCTTAAAAATTACTGCAGTAGTAATAACTCTTCTCGGCGTCACAAATCTCACACGGAGGAGTCACTCACTCTCTCTCTCTCTCTCTCTCACAGTTTGCCAAAATCTGTTTTACAAAGTTTGCGTAACTAGTATTAATACAACTAGTACTATGGCACAAATTATATTACATAACTGTTGTTATCGAAGTAAAAACCCCTCTTTTTCTGGGTGTCAAAATCAGCTGTTATACTGCAGTCCTGGTCGTGGCGTTTTGTTGGTTCATTTACTTACAACTACGAGTAGTAACTACTTAGTACTAGTAGTAGTTGTGCGACAATGTACAATGTACAACGTTGAAGTATCAGTACTAGTAGTAGTATTAATAATACTACCGTACATTCATACTGCGAAAAAGAGGGGGCTATTTGTAAACTAAGATTCAGAGGTCGTTGTTTATAACAATTTACTAATATTTCTTCTATAATAAATAATACAGGGGTGGGCTTGAAACGTTTTGAATGAATGGGCCAGATATAAGGAGTGAAAAATTGACTGGGCCGCACCAACGACCTGCTGTTGATTTCAAACCTTTGATTCCGAGGACTTTCAAGCAATAGGTATACTTAATCTTTATTCACAAAAATATAATGTCAATACAGTACAGTTGATAATCTAATGGAGAAAATAGGCCTATCTGTCGGGCACTGACGATTTGCAACTAATATCTCGATGCTTGGTGCTAGGTTTGTGGTGGTCAATCGCAAGACTGATGCAAGATTGTCATCTGTAAGACGCGTGTGTAACTTTGACTTTGTTATGTTCATGATGGAAAATGTGATGATGTAAAATAGATTGATTTTTTTCTTTTTCTTGAGACATCTCGCTGGCCGCAAAAAATTACTGGCGGGCCGCATGTGGCCCGCGGGCCGTAGGTTGCCCACCCCTGATATTATGCATCAGGCAGAGAGATACAACAATAATATCCATTGTTTGAACTTTAAAAAAACAGGAGACGATATTTTAAACGAGTTCAAGAAGTAATTAGAACGTTAATTAACTGTTTCGACTACTTTAAAACAGGGCACATAAAAGTAATTATCTCGCGCTATAGAAACTATTAGCTATCACACCAATGGCATTTTGACTTCCATGACATAACCTACCGTAGCCTACATTTATGAAACCACGGTACATTTTAAACATTAATGGCATTTGCCCTCGATGACGTAGCTTTTATGTTAGCCAAAAATGCGATTGAAAGTTGCAGTATTTGTTACACCTTACCAAATCGCTAGTTAACCATTTCGATGACATCAAATCAAAACAAGGCACGAGGCTTTTACAAAATATAATTATATCGAGCTATATAGATAATTAGGATGTGCATACCACATTCATGTTCTATCAATAACATGCGACCTCGATCCCATAACTCAGGCTATGTTCACTAAATCGGCGATTGAAATTTTTATTTTCAACAGTACACGGATTCATCAAAGACATTTGTTTTTGCATCAAACTGAATTTGATTGATCAGTTGACTTTGGGAGAAGGAATGGGGGTTGTTGTATGGAAACACAAAAGCAATTGCCGGTATAAAATATAAACTAGTATTTAAAAGAAAACGGAATGGAAAGCGTAAAGGACAAAACAAGGCCACAGATTGTCGCTCGAACAGTAAATTGCCAAAATAAAAAATAAAAGAATCGCGTAACCCAAAGGTATTTTTTACCCCGGCCTCTCGCCTTCAGTTCCCATAGCCTTTTGTTGTTACTTTCAGCACAAATAAACAAGTTTGCCTGTTTACAGTTGATTGTAATCCATATTTTTTCATTAGTGACAGCTGTTCGTTTAGGTCATACACCCCTCCTTCATTCGACATCACCTGAGAAAGGTTAACCGCCTTATGACCAGTGGGCTAAGTGTTTGTATCTTGTGGGATTTGACCAAAGGTCGCCGAATGGAGTTGCGATTTAAATGCTTTTAGTAGTTCGTGGTTGATACGTTAGAACTTGATCCACTGAAGCAGTTATTACGGGTATATGTATGGTGTACTATGATAAACGTTCTCCTCTCTTAGCTCACAATCTAAAGGGTCCAGGGTATGGACATTTGAAGGTGCCATAACTATCCAATATGTCAGCTTTCATAAATTTCACCTTCTACAGGCCTGTGATGGTCACGTGAAATGACACAATTAGTTTGTACGTCAATGGAGCAATTACATGTGGTGCCGTATACCTCTTAATATTAATCATCATCTTAGAACTCATATACCTAGCAAATGAAAAGAGTCAAGGCTTCCATAAGTTTGATTGCGCTGGATGTAACTTTCTCCGGGAAATATCTTTGAATGAATATTATTAGGAGAACAATACACCGGTACTTCTTTGATTTAAACTGATATACTGGGCCGTTTTATCCATAGGGCAAAAGGAGCAACTGCCCCCCACGTGAGGGGGGCATGAGCTGGGAGACTAATAATATTAATACAAAATAATAAAAAAGTGTAACGGGTTGACGTTCTAAACGGCCGCCAATAAACGTAGGGCCTAGTGCCGGCACACAATTAATACCGACAAAACATATCAAGCGACTGTATTCTCTCTCTCTCTCCTTCTTTGCAGGTATTAATTTACAATATAAGCTGATCCGGATGTATCAATATAAATCCCAATAGATGTTAGAATGTATCCTGGATCAGTGAAATAGCCAATTGCCTATAGCGAGGTTCGCGATCGCTTCGGCTTTTTATTAGATTTCCGACGATGCAACCAACCATCCGCAACTCAAGATGCTGCGAACAAGTTGACTAGTTTCTACTCTAAGGATTTAGATTTAGAATTTCAGCGATGAACCGTGCTTCAGTTCCAGTCTTTTCTCAGCGCATTATTGGATCAGAAAGAGGAACACTGCAGCGTGGAAACAGTATATTATGTACTCTCCCATCATCGACAAAGACGTTCAGGCTACGTTTCCGAACGTAGAGATTTATCTCACCTCGATGGTAGCGAACTGCACTGGCGAATTGCACATGCTTCAAACTGATTAAGAACTTGATGCCTACCGGTACTACCATGGGCCAGACTCGCCTTACTCATCTTGCTATCATGAGCATGGAATATGACAATATACTGCGTGGTTTAGATTTGGCAGAGGTCATTCGTGAGTTGGCCTCGCGAAAGGCACGCAAGGTGATTCTCTAACTCTAAACTCTAATTTTCACTTCTATGCCTTGCCTCTCAAATACCAAATCCTTTTTTTGTTTATATATAGCGCCCCATCATATTACTTTGCCCCGGGCCCCATTTTAATGCGGCCCTGCTGATATGGGAGGAAATACCGTATTGAGATGTTTATGTGCAGTGAGAGAAAACTTTACTTCGGTGATTCTCGGAAATTTGTATGGTGATGGGGTATTTATGTCTAAGTACATTTCAGAGAGTCCTGTCCACTACGCCAGTCCTTATAACACCCAGTAGAGTCGATAAACCTTCCTGAGCCACCAATTCTTACAATATTATATCTAGTGACCCATAATGCTATAGCATATTTTACATTTCGTTTGTTACATTTCAAGGCGTTTTAGCCAATCGCTGATGAAGCGTCTCATTTAAGCAAATAACTTATGGAATGGTCGTCATGATTAAATTAAAACACTATGAAACGAGCTGACTTCCTTAGAGCAACGATATTCTGCAATATATGTAACAAAAATAATATATACCGTACTGGGACAAACTTAAATATCAGGAATTAGAACGACGAGGTTACGTCACATGATGATATAACAAAGAGCTACCCGGTGCAACTCTCTATAGAGTTGAAGACAGATGCTATATTGAAATGTGAGTTAATTCTGTTCATAGCTCATGCCTCTTCTGATCTACAGGCCTCTAGGTTATCCGGACACTGATTTCAGAGCCGTATCGACATTGAAATGTGAGTCAGCTCTGTTCATAGCTCACCTCTCTTCTGATCTACAGGCCTCTAGGTTATTAAGACGCTGGTTCCAGTGCCGTATCGGCATAGAAATGTGAATCGGGTCTGTTCGTAGCTCACCTCTCTTCTGACCTACAGGCCTCGAAGTTATTAGGACACTGATTCCAGAGAAATATCGACATTGGAACGTATGTCGGCTCTGTCCCGAGAGGTCACCTCTCTTCTGATCTACAGGCCTCTAGGTTATTAGGACACTTATTCCAGAGCCATATCGACATTGAAATGTGAGTCGGCTGTGTTCATATCTCACCTAGCCTCTCTTCTGATCTACAGGCCTCTAAGTTATTAGGACAATGACTCCAGATCCTAGCCAGCTCAGGGCTCCCCTCATCGATCCGTTTACTTGCCAGGTTTATCTCCAAAGTCTCAAACACAATTGGCTAAACATTATTTTACAAGAACGTGTGATGCTGTGTCCTAATATAAAAGACAGAGATGTTCCGATTGTGATAAGTTTTTCATTAATCCATGCCATTAAAATACATCACTAGTAATGCAAACAGTTACCCAGTTTGTATCTTTTTATTTTAAATTTCATTTTCATCTTCTTTAAATCTGCATTAAAGTATTAAACACCGATTTAGCTTTAATTAAGGAAATTGTTGAATTCAAGTCAGCTTCTATATGTTTCTTGATACAACAAATGACAGATCTCAGCAGTAGATTGTAGGATAGAGTTTCTTGAACAACAAATGATTGATCACAGCAGCAGATTGTAGGATAGAGTTTCTCGAACAAAAAATGATAGATCTCAACAGCAATCTGTAGGATAGAGTTTCTTGATACAACAAATGGTTGATCTCAGCAGAAGATTGTATGATAGAGTTTCTCGAACAAGAAATGATTGATCTCAGCAGCAATCTGTAGGATAGAGTTTCTTGATACAACAAATGGTTGATCTCAGCAGCAGATTGTATGATAGAGTTTCTCGTACAAGAAATGCTTGATCTCAGCAACAATAGGATAGAGTTTCTTGATACAACAAATGATAGATCTCAGCAGCAGATTGTGCGATAGAGTTCATAGCCATAGTCTGTTTACAGAAAGATGCTTCACATTTGGGAAGTAAACAATACTACAGAAGTCAACCACACATCTGAAGAAGATCAAATCTGTCTTTCCACCCATTTTCCTCCATTTGTGCGGGTAACAAAAATGCTGAAGGAAGTGACAAGGGAAATTGATCTTCCCATGACCTTTGTAGCAGGTCTTACGTTGCAAAGACAACTCACTAGTCAGTGATAGCTATATCCAGTGTTTCTTTCTCTGCAGAGTAAACAGGACAGTTATCCATTGACATATTGATTGCTCTGAGAATTGTGTTTACAGCTAAATTAACTGTTTACAGTTAACCTATATGGCTTTCACAATGATTACCTAACAATATATCCCGATTTCCTGTTAATATTTAATTCCTAACTCTCTCGGTAGCTTTCCATCTTTTCCACTCTAGACCGTCAATTCCATCATGTGATATCCGGCTTCCAATTTTCTACTGTGTAGATGGAGTTGGTAATCAATGTGGAGGTGGTGGGGGGGGGGGGATAGCCACTCCCGTATCTCGCCCTCTTCGTACTCCTCACGGTAACCAGTGACATCATCATGGCAATGTGTGACATCATTACAACAATGTGTGACGTCATCATGGCAAGTAAACATAAATAACAAGAACAAACATGAATAACAACAGCCCCTATAGCAATCTGCCGTGATAACGTTATGTACTGCGCTCTAAAATTCTGAGAGCAATCTGCTGTTTTACATCATAATTATACGGCCCTATAAATTTCTGATATTAATCTCAATTATGGGTAGGCACCACAATCAATTGCTCTATTGAGTTACACACTAATTTTGTTATTTCATGTGACCGCCACAGGCATTTAGAAGGAGACAACAGGCACATGGCTCCCCTCTGATGAAAGTTGACATCTTGGACAGTCATGGAACCTACAAATATCCAGATGAGGACTGTTTACATTTTGAGCTAGGAGAGGAGAAAGTTTACGACAGTACACCTGGCAGCCCCTAAGAACTGCTTCGGACGATCAATTCCCGCATATCTGTCACGAATTACAAAGAGTGTCTTAAATCCTCCCCATTTCCGCACCGTCTGTACTTTAATGTTTACTCTACAACATCAAAAGATATGATGATCTCTGCTAACGTACCATCAAATTTAAAATTGGCACTTTTTCCGACTGGTGAACTTGTGGGGAGGAGGCACATTGATCTCATAGTGGTGTAATACCCTTATAACATAATTTACTGTCCTCTAAAATTCTCAGAACAATATACCATGTAGCATCATATACCGGTATTTATTTTGCCAGAGATTTAAAATTGTGGCAGTAAAGAGGGTAAAATATATACTACTAGGGGAGAGTCACCGGGGACGGGAGGTATGCAGGGATAAACATGCTTGTCAAAAATAAACAAAAAAAAATACTGGAGACTCTCAATACATGCTCCCTACGACGAACTTATGTCTCAACTTTCAATTTGGCTGTCGAGAAAGTCAATTAAATAACATGTAAATTACTAGAGCGAGCACATAGTTGGTGTCAGGATACAGTATGCGTCAAACAAGGCGGTGAGTGATAGCGAACAACGTCGTGGTCTACTGACTTTTCTATCTTAAATATGTATGGATCTACAGTAGGTAATTCATCAGTGAGAATTGTAAATGAGGTTTTAATTATCAGCATGCCATATCATATTCCCACTACACCCGAACCTGACAAGAGATGATGCCAACACAAATTTGATTATCTTATTATGGTGAGTAACTTATTATGACGTCTGACTGACGACTGATTATCTTATTATGCTTACGTTATTATGATTAT
>JAODAG010324623.1:0-22269 GCA_027574785.1 Orphnurgus asper | reverse complement strand
ATCCTACCTAGTTTGTAGTTTTCGATCCTACCCTAGTTTGTAGTTTTCAATCTTACCTAGTTTGTTGTTTTCGACCCTACCTAGTTTGTAGTTTTCGATCCTACCCTAGTTTGTAGTTTTCAACCCTACCCTAGTTTGTAATTTTCAATCCTACCTAGTTTGTAGTTTTCGATCCTACCCTAGTTTGTAGTTTTCAATCCTACCTAGTTTGTAGTTTTCAATCATGTCGTGTAATCCGTGCGCCAGCGCGTACACTGCGTCGATGACGAGAGACGTAGCACGGCCTTCGCTTGGCAGGTCCAACAGTTCCACGAAAGGTTCGCTGTTCGAGCACGTATTGCCCCCTTCCTCCTCCGAGGAGAAGTTGCAACCGAAGGCCTCCAGCGACTCCCTGTACCACGGATTATCTGCGTAGGTCACGGGGTCGATCTGCTTCATGTATCTGGAAGAAAGTATTAGAGTAAAGGGAGAGGTTAACATACATTGTTTATTCGCGGTTGTTCTTCGGACGGTTTTCTGTAGGTATTAGACTACAGTACATTATATCCACAAGACAGTGGCCAGACATCCAAAGGTATTAGACTATATTATATCCACAAGGCAGTGGCCAGACATCCATAGGTATTAGACTACATTATATCCACAAGGCAGTGGCCAGACATCCATAGGTATTAGACTACATTATATCCACAAGGCAGTGGCCAGACATCCATAGGTATTAGACTACATTATATCCACAAGGCAGTGGCCAGACATCCATAGGTATTAGACTACATTATATCCACAAGGCAGTGGCCAGACATCCATAGGTATTAGACTATATTATATCCACAAGACAGTGGCCAGACATCCAAAGGTATTAGACTATTACTGTATAATCCAGTGAAGAATGTTTGCCAATTGCCATTCTTTTTTGTCAGTTCTTGTTACCTGATGATTTCCTAAGGGCAAAAATTAATTGCAAAAAAAATTAAATCCTGTCCAATATGACAAATTATAAAATTATGCGTAAAATTATTGCAAATCTGATGTAATGATCGAAACAGTAATTGTGGTGTTGATTTGATTTTAATGTGCCTAGATGTCACCGTTTTAACATTTAGACCAACAAGGAACCAGGTGGATGGTAATATTATAAGTGCACATGTTCATGAAATCATATCTGATCAAATCACATCCCAAACTACAATCATTGCTGATAGTTTCCTTCTTGGTAAGTTGGCCCAGATTACCATGTCACATGGTGGTCATTTCAGTTTCATTTACATATATCATTGATGAATGAATGTACTCGTTTAACTAACTTGGTGAATATAGTTCATTAACCCTTACACACCCAAGTGGTCCATATACAGATTGCAGATTTGTTCTGAGCTGCCTGACGAAAGAAGTGACAAACGCATCTTGCCTGGTTCACGTGAGCCTCGACACTGCGCTGCTTACAGCAAATTTTGAGCATTCCGATGAGCAGAGCATGCTATGGCGTCATCAAACAACTATGGAAGACACCTGTGGCCATCTCATTTGAAAGTGCAGCCCGATTGTACGTCGCCTGCCAGAGCTATGAAGCCCTGGGTGCCACATGCATGGACAGGTTTACCATGGGCGCTTAAGGATTAATTAATGGTGAAATAAATTACACTATGGTTAAAGGAGATATAAATACCCCAATGGTTAAAGGAGATACAACTACCCATGTGGTTAAAGGAGAAATAAATACCCATATGGTAAAATGAGAAATAAATACCCATGTGGTTATTCCCCATGGAGAACTACATAACCCCAGTTATTCTGACAAGTCGCATAAAACAGCTGGTACAACATGAACCTCCAAAATAAACAAGAAACTCTTGACATTTTTGAGATGTGAGGGTTTTAAACGCAGAGGCAGGGAACAGCGGAAGCAGTACAAGGTAAAAAAATATTTTTATTTCTCTTTTCGATTGGTTTACTTTTTGTTTAATGACAGGGTTACCTTGTTCTTAGCTCCTACTTTGGGCCCAAAATTTGCTATAATTTCAATCCAAAAAAAACTTCAATAATAATATAATAATACTGAATCTGTGATGTCACGTTAGACTTGCTTCGAGTCTTCAAGCCTCTCTTGCGTTTCAACAGGATGGAATACACCGACATCTCCAAACCAAATGGAGATCCGTTAAACCATCTTTTGCTCGAACCCTACATCACCCGTCTCGTTTAACACCTCCAGCCAGGGCGCACGATGGCCCCTTCACTGCAAATTTCCCTCTCACCCTGGTGAGCCCCCCCCCCTACCTTCTGAAGTCCTCATCTATGGCTGCCTTAGGCGTGACTCCCAGCATGCCGATCACTACCTCCTCGAAGCCCTCGATGCTGGTCAGAGAGTCCGCCCACGAATCTGTCCCCACCCAGGTGAGGCCCGTGAGGCCCGCCCTCAGAGCTTCTTCCAGGACTCGCTTGATCTCGGGTTTGGAGGTGAAGGTGAAGATGACCTTTAAACGTGAATTAGTAAAAAAAATATATAAAAAAATGGACAAATCGCTAAACAAGGAAATTACTTGCGACTCCTAAACGACCTTACGTACATTGTACAATCCAACCTAACTGAATAAAAAAATAAAAACCTGGGGAAAAAATTGCCTACAAGCCAGTGATACTTATCTGCTTATGTATCATCCACACACTCCCCATCACTCCGGAGCAATACTACACAGAGGAGTGAACACGATGTTATATTTACTTGGCTGACCCCCTGGGGGTAGATCCCGTTCACCAACGACGGTTTCCCCAGAGTATGTTATTTTATCGGCTGACCCCCGAGGATAGATCCCAGTCTATACCGACACTGGCCAGTTCCCCAAGAGTATGTTTCTTTTTGCATAATGAATAATTTTTTGCATAACTTTACCGGTAACCAAGGATATTTTATTTGTAGCACGTCTTATATTTCCCCATCTATGTCCCTTGTTTAAACATTGCCATGCTCTTAATAATATTTTTGATTATTGCCAACTTTCAGGTACAGTAGCTACATTCGTGTATCAATACTTCAATGGTACTCCTGCCGGCTAACTTCAATTCTTTTTTTCATGAATTCAGCACATAACTATTCCATGCGAGGAAACAGTGTTTATCTCACCATTCCTCCCAGATCATTTGAAACTTAGCAAAAACACTGCCGACCTTTTGCATTTATAAATGTTTAATAATTTTATTTTCTTATTAAAGAAGACGTTTTGTATTTGCAATGTGTACTTGGCTGAAATAATGTTCCGAAAAAGAAGAAAGATATGGACTATATATAGAAAGACGATTTGATCTTCCTCTACCTTTTTGGACTCTGACCTTAATAAATTTATATCGCACCCGCATTAAAAGACAGAAACACACTAACACGTCAATAATTTCAACCAACCAAAATCGATCGTTTAATAAATTATGAATGATCAACATTTCAATGGCAGAACTCACTTCTCCAATTATTGTCAGGGTTTGATACAAGATTGGCCCAACTTTAGATCCTAGCCATTTCCTAATAATATTAAATGCCAGCAACAAACCGATCAAAGAGGAATGCAATCATTCATCCAACGCTACCTTAATTGCACTTCAATTCGCCAAAATAATCTGGTTGATGGATGATTACTGCCAATTAACAGCTTATGAACGTGATTCACTAGTGTATTTGAGGTTAATTAGGTAAACACTGTATTTGAATTATCAGCTGTCTACTACATGTATCCTACAGAACATTGATTACTACATCCTACAGAAGAATCATTTACATGATAATCTCATCACTTCCATCCATCTACAGTACTCCTCTGTTTTGAGGGAATTTTGTTGGTTAGTGTTTTTCGACAAAGATACAACTTTTTATTGTAATTCACAGAACTATTTTACAGGGCTCATTTTGAATCGCAGCTTAACGAACAATTAACGAAATGATCCGACTTTCGCCAGATTAATGGAGTACTATAATAGTCTAATTTGCTTGGAAAGAATTTATAACAAGCAAGATAAATTTTCTCGTCCTCTCTGAACGATTTGTATTTCGGTGACACAGATGAGGATGTAAAACTATAGGGACATCTGAGGTTTTTTTTTGTTTCATGTGGCAACTTTTGCTATCGATTAACGATGTTTACGTTCACACTTGCACTAATTAAAACAATGCAATGCCAACGGCTCTCCCAGGACAGAGCCTCCTGGAAAACTCCTCTAAGGGAGCGAATCTTCATACGTGTACAAACACTACAATCTCCAGACAGACTCAATATCTGGTTCATTAATAGAAAGTCCAAAGCAAAAAAGCTAGTTACTGAACTCACTCATCTATGAGAGCACTTCATACAAGAATACAGTATTTAAAGCAAGACCAAATTCATTAATTATCTCTTGGGAGAGGGACGTAATCAAACGGAAATTCTGTAAACTTTGCTACGACTAAGACTTACGGATTTCATGTAATTTTATATTTACACCTTTTTTTTAAAGTTAATAGAAAGTTGTCATAAATTCTATTATGATAAATTCTATTATTCCATTATCCTAAAATATAAATACCAATCAAATTTAGAGTAAAATTTAAAACAAAAAATCCACTTTGCTACAAGATCGAACGTCTGGAGCTCCAAAGTAATAGGCACTATCAAGAAAACGAAAGAAAACTAGTCGATATATATGGTTTGCAGAGAGCATTAGTGCAATGCGCTTACCGAAGAGCTGCTCGCAAGATAAACGACTCCGGTTTACAGAGTCATTTCCCACCAAGGCCACAAATTTTCTCGCAAAACGGGGTTTTTGGACCCGGCCGCGATATTTCCATATCTGGGAGACTCCTTAATTCCTTCAAATTTTCTAACCTTCCCGGTTTTCCATTAACCTACGATAGCAGCATCTTCATCTTAATGAAAGCTTCTCAGTCACTTCTTTCCACGAATGAAAGAAGGAACTGTCCGAGCTAGTAAAATCCTTTTATCTCGATGATCTAACATGACAACCATGAATAATCTCAGAAAATGGTAAGATTTATAGGCTTTATAAGAAATTAACGGTACCCACTGAAATGGTTAAAGTACTGTAATTACCCACCACCAACCAAAATCGATCGTTTAATAAATTATGAATGATCAACATTTCAATGGCAGAACTCACTTCTCCAATTATTGTCAGGGTTTGATACAAGATTGGCCCAACTTTAGATCCTAGCCATTTCCTAATAATATTAAATGCCAGCAACAAACCGATCAAAGAGGAATGCAATCATTCATCCAACGCTACCTTAATTGCACTTCAATTCGCCAAAATAATCTGGTTGATGGATGATTACTGCCAATTAACAGCTTATGAACGTGATTCACTAGTGTATTTGAGGTTAATTAGGTAAACACTGTATTTGAATTATCAGCTGTCTACTACATGTATCCTACAGAACATTGATTACTACATCCTACAGAAGAATCATTTACATGATAATCTCATCACTTCCATCCATCTACAGTACTCCTCTGTTTTGAGGGAATTTTGTTGGTTAGTGTTTTTCGACAAAGATACAACTTTTTATTGTAATTCACAGAACTATTTTACAGGGCTCATTTTGAATCGCAGCTTAACGAACAATTAACGAAATGATCCGACTTTCGCCAGATTAATGGAGTACTATAATAGTCTAATTTGCTTGGAAAGAATTTATAACAAGCAAGATAAATTTTCTCGTCCTCTCTGAACGATTTGTATTTCGGTGACACAGATGAGGATGTAAAACTATAGGGACATCTGAGGTTTTTTTTTGTTTCATGTGGCAACTTTTGCTATCGATTAACGATGTTTACGTTCACACTTGCACTAATTAAAACAATGCAATGCCAACGGCTCTCCCAGGACAGAGCCTCCTGGAAAACTCCTCTAAGGGAGCGAATCTTCATACGTGTACAAACACTACAATCTCCAGACAGACTCAATATCTGGTTCATTAATAGAAAGTCCAAAGCAAAAAAGCTAGTTACTGAACTCACTCATCTATGAGAGCACTTCATACAAGAATACAGTATTTAAAGCAAGACCAAATTCATTAATTATCTCTTGGGAGAGGGACGTAATCAAACGGAAATTCTGTAAACTTTGCTACGACTAAGACTTACGGATTTCATGTAATTTTATATTTACACCTTTTTTTTAAAGTTAATAGAAAGTTGTCATAAATTCTATTATGATAAATTCTATTATTCCATTATCCTAAAATATAAATACCAATCAAATTTAGAGTAAAATTTAAAACAAAAAATCCACTTTGCTACAAGATCGAACGTCTGGAGCTCCAAAGTAATAGGCACTATCAAGAAAACGAAAGAAAACTAGTCGATATATATGGTTTGCAGAGAGCATTAGTGCAATGCGCTTACCGAAGAGCTGCTCGCAAGATAAACGACTCCGGTTTACAGAGTCATTTCCCACCAAGGCCACAAATTTTCTCGCAAAACGGGGTTTTTGGACCCGGCCGCGATATTTCCATATCTGGGAGACTCCTTAATTCCTTCAAATTTTCTAACCTTCCCGGTTTTCCATTAACCTACGATAGCAGCATCTTCATCTTAATGAAAGCTTCTCAGTCACTTCTTTCCACGAATGAAAGAAGGAACTGTCCGAGCTAGTAAAATCCTTTTATCTCGATGATCTAACATGACAACCATGAATAATCTCAGAAAATGGTAAGATTTATAGGCTTTATAAGAAATTAACGGTACCCACTGAAATGGTTAAAGTACTGTAATTACCCACCACCCCTATCCCCTGGCCTTCAAATCTCCTAGGACTTCCCTTAATAGATCTTTCACCTTCCATTAGGGATTACTCTCTAAAAGCACTTAACAAGTTAATAAAGGGACTTTTTCGGAATACTTAAAAAGAACATTGCCCCGTTGACATGTCAAATTCAAATTGGAAGAATTGAACATCTTGAGGTGCGGCCAGATGAAGTAGCCGTTTCCCCTGTATTTTAGTTTTGCCACTATAGGGCAAGAAGCTAGTCACAATCTGATTCTGCAAGCATTCAGACAAGCAGGGTCGAAACAATCGTGCAATTTGAAGGGTGGAAATAAGTCAGATTGTTCATTTCGTGCGATTAAAAGGGTTGTGTCGTTTCTTGCACGTCGGCTGGACCTGCGCCAGTATAAAGGGGAGAATATGCCCAATTCGGCCAAAAATGATTGATAAATTCGAGCAAAATGTGACAACCAGAATTATTTTTGCAATTCTTTATTTTGGGGGATAAAATGGACAAAATAGGTCAAATTTGACCAAATTATCACCTTTTTATATGTTTGTTTCATTTTTCATGACCCAAGTTTTTACCTAATTTGTTCCATTATTCAATGTTTATTAAAGAACCGATTACAGCAGTACGAAAATTCGGGCAACTTGGTTCAAAATTCACTATTCGGGCAAAAATTGACCTTGCCCCCCAGAAATATTTACCCACGTATGCGTATGCAACGTGTACAGGCAGAACTAATGCCTCCCCCCCAAAAAAAATATATATATAAAGACGGTACTGTCGGTCGGTGTTTTATTTTATTGTGTTGCAGATTTCAACGGGACGTTAGTACTAACAATTACAATGACCTCAAACGAGGAAATGTTTGAAACAGCCATTTCAGAGTATGTTGATACCTCTCCGATACATAAGTATTTTATGTTATACAACCAATTCGTACTACATAGAGAGAACGGGAAAAAACATGGATTGACCGATGATCGGATCGGACCGATATTTGGCTCTTTTTCGGCAAAAAATGTCGCCCAGCTTCCGATGTGCTTTAACTGATGTTTCCAGAATAAACTACCCATTCGATACGTGTTAATTATGAATCAAATACGACACACTCTAACGTTAGTCTGTAAACCTTTTAAATGGCCTGTAGAACTAGTCGACTTACTGTGCAATATTCTGGTATATCACAGACAAACAAACAGTGCTTCACATCGCCGAAAAAATCTAGCAGCTTATCCAACTTTCCCCCTGCCCCTTCGCAGGCTAAAACCATGGCAACCGTGATTAACGGTTCCGAAGTTTTTCACCGCAGTTTTGGCAATGGTCTTATTTATTTTTAATCATTTTTTCTTTGCTTAGTACTCAACGGTTGAAATAGTTGAGAATTGCTTTTAATTTCCTAGCTTTGGAATATTGTCAGTGTCTTTAACCACCAGTTTTCCAGCAATTGCTTCCAATCAACTTTAGGCTAGTAATAATTTGTACTTGCAGCCGGCAGAATTACGACGATTGGCTCTTTCAAACACATTTCCAAGATATTTTCCAAAGTGACAGCTAATGAAACAAGCGATATGAAATACTGTCTAGGTATGGATGGTGTGGGTTAAAGAATTTCTCAAGTCCCGCCCACTCGTGCACTAATATGCATGCTGGCCACACAAAAAAATGACATCATTCGAACACTGCTTCCTTGAGATACCGTGTTAACAAGCTAAATCTAGCAGCCCTTGCCCTTGCTGAATCAAATATTGTTGTGTGAACTTGTGTCCTACAAGCATGTTATTGTAACGCCTATCGACTGATGCCTTTGAACCAATTAAAAGTTCATGTGACATAAAGTTATGGAGGGTTGCACAGTTAACAAGGTGTTTTTTATGTAAAGGGCATTGATGTACATGGATCTGTTTTCATAATCTTGTTACTGACAAACTTCGGCGATACCGTCGAGTGTTTTCAATTCACACACGCGCTGTAATAAAGCATCGAAGTAGCACATATTCTCACACTTTGCTTTTCTTTGGATGTCATTGCGAACTAATATAGAAGAGAATTAAATGTCCTTAGTAATTGACAGTTTCTATAGGTACTACAGAGATATGTTTATTTTCTGTTTCACATGATCAAAGGTTTCAGTTGTGACGCTGAACAGAACAGAACAGAACACAAAAAAGGCCTCCCCACTCCGCCCCCCCAAAAAGTAACATTTAATGCAACAATGTGCCCATGCATGTGTAATAATATGCCAGCGGGCCGCATGTGCTGTCCACCCAATGATTCCACAGCGTTTAAGGAAGGAAAAGATTCTAGCACGGGGCGCTTCAAGGAAGGAAAAGATTCTAGCACGGGGCGCTTCAATTTACGGTGAACTTCTCTTCGCAGAGTTGGGACTATATATGTTACCACAATTCGAAAGAAAAGTCCAGACCAAGCGAACCAGCCTACTGGATATCAGCACAGTTGTATGCATACCGTACACCTGAAGCTACAGTCGAGACTACAGGTACATTAAAGGTTATCTGAGCTCACTGAGAGAAGTTATAGGTGCGCGACCATTCGCTAAATGCACAGGTACTGTGTAGCATTTTCAAATGCCTGGCACGTGCAGTTCGGTCAAACTGCTAAATATCGTTCTACTGTATGTCACAGGTGAACATTTACCAATCCAAAGTGAAGCAATTCTGCAGTGACTGCGAAAAGCTCAGATAACCTTCAAGGTGTACGTAGGTTATTTATTCGTTATTCACTTCGGGTGTCAATTTCAAAACATCCAGAAAACAAAAAAAAACAAAAAAAACAAAAACCCACCTCTATTTTGGGGTCGGCCTTGATTTCCGCCACGACGCCTGCCAGTTCGTCGCTACCCATTTCCTTGGAGACCTTGCGGGTCAGGACGGAGCAAACCCCCTCCTCCTTGAAGAGCTCGTGGAGGGCCTCCTGCCCCGGGGACCCGTACTGGTCGTCGCTGTAGACGAGGGCGACGTAGTTCCACCGGAAGCGCTTCGCGAGGTCGACCAGGGCCTTGGCCTGGTATGTGTCGGGGCCCACCGTCCGCAGAAAGTAAGGATATTCCTGCTTGTTGCTGAAGATGGGGCTGGACGCCGAGTAGCTGACTTGAGGTACCTCGAATAGGGCTGAGCAAAAAAAAAACAACAAGAAAACACACCACGCTCTGAGGAGGACGCAAATTATATTTTATGCTGCAAAGGGTCGAAGTTCCTGTTGCGAGTCAACGGCTGTTGGATTTGATGGCCTCATTTGCAACCTGTGACCTGAATTCCTCTAATCACCCAGATTACTGGCACTTACTGGTACTTAAGGAGCAACTTTGGTTAATACCAATTCCCTTTCGGAGGAAATAGCTCAGCATTTCAACACTTTCGAAAAATGACCTTTGACCTTTTAAATTATTCACCGCAACCTCCAACACAGAAGTCATCACTGGCCAGAGCTATGAAGCCATGGATGCTATATACAGGTCCCCGAACATCTGTTACCACGAAGAACGTTTTATAAGATATTACAGTAGCATTCCCTTTTTTAAAAGAAAAGTCTCACTTTGTATTTAGTTCTCTTTAACTTATGATACCGATTACGCACCCCTCCCTCCGTCATATAGATTCAAAGGGATCATGTAGCAGTAAAGGATTCGGCTGCAATTAATGTTACGTAAAGTAGCTGTCTGCAGTCTCCGCCGGAGTCTCTATCGACACTTAATTGTTCTTACAGTGTATAATAAATTATGGTCTTGCAGCAGATTCCAAGAGGAGAGGTTGCCGAAAGCGCTTCAAAATTGGACAAAAAAAACAACAGAAAAGATAAATTGATAATCACGTTTAACCCGTCCGAACGAAAACTAGTGATCTCTAAGATGAGAACTGGAATGGAAGAGAGTTCAGACATAAGCAAGGCGGAAGTGGGGGGGAGGGGACTGTGTGTTGGAAACTGCCAACACCATACGTTTCCATCCGACACAAAGTTGGGGACACAGATTTGGAAGAGGCAGCGCCAGTGTAGGGGTCCGTTTGTCACTCGTCGTTGGAGGGGCATCCATCCCATTTTTTCACTCGTTAGAGGGGACAATCAATACCAGTAAGGGCAGCTATCAAATTTTATGACCATTGTTATGTTTGTAGCATTTTTCTTGGGCGGAGGTCTAATTCGCATAGACGAGGTACCCATTCTAGTACTACATTAATACATTTGCACGACATATGTGTAAGTTTACAGAATCCAAATACTGTAGGGTCGGTCACGATCATACAGTAATTTTACAAGCCTCCCCTGCTGGTTTGTATAGAGACTGAACTATTTCATAATAACCTTTAAAAAAAAGGGTAATCAGTTGACAGTCATTCCATGTTTTGTCAAATTTAATGATCATCAAATCATCTAAGGGTATCAGCCCTTTGCCCTCCTTCCCAGGGGGGGGGGGGAAGACAAGATCCAAGGAAAAAAAACTCCGACAGACTTTAATCTGCTGAATTTTTGGGCACCCAGCAGTGATTTATGTTTTAAGTTCATATTATGTTAAAATGCAAACCTAGCAAATTTATTGTATGTTATCCCCATCTAGGGCATATATTTGTATATACATGTTTGTATTATGTACTTCAACCAGTACAGTGTGGCATTAACCCTGTACAGTACAGGGAAGGACATCTGTGCGGATTCAGCAAAATATACACCATATCCAATCGGTCACCAACAAAACGATATCAGAGAGATCATTTTGCGTGGGATTTGAAACGAGAATCACTTCTCTCCCCCCTATACATGTTCGACACGGTCCGCAAGGCATGCAATGTTAACACCCACTCTGACGAGAACAAGCAACACACATGTGTGTCTTAACACGTTCTCACCAAGGTCATCACCGGAGCTGCTATCCAGGATTTACGAATCCCACGACCAAACCCCCGTTCCATGGTCACGACGACGTCGAGAACGTCCTATGGATGGCATGCGCATGGCCTGCATGATACTTCATGATTTCAGACCAGCTGGCGGGCAGTGGAGCTCTACATTCATGAACGAGTACATTTTTTATCGCTGCTACACGGTTGAAATACCGTATGATGGACTTGAAGGGGTTAGAATGGCTCTATAATTCATTGCTATACGTTTAATTTTTCTCTAGATACGCTTAAATTGCAGTTTGCATCTCGGAAGGTGAAGAATGCGGCCGAGCGGTACGAGTGTCTTAACTGTAGCCCATATAGGCTGCTGGTTGGATCGCCCCCAGTTCATGGCTTGTCATGCACGGCTGCATCGCAGTGGCGATGAGTTCGGTCTTCCATGGTGTATAGTTGGGTGCATGGGTTTCATTTATTGGTCAAAAAGAGAAAGAATGCTTATAACTTAAACTATTTGATATCCATGTTGATTTCGTTTAACTTTTTTGCATGACTGATATACACATCTATTATATCTATATATATATCTATATATATCTATATATACAGTAGTACCCAGAATATCGGGGAAAGTGGTTAAAACAGACATGGATGTCATGCATGCGAAGTATGTAAACGCTATGTATTTGTTAGGCATACTTAAACGTGAGTTGCGTGATTTTTGTTCAAAGCCGCTAAAAATAGTTAATTCATCGAAATATTCATAAATTTTATATTGGAGCTGCTGCTGTAGGAAAAATCTGCATAAAATCACAAACAAAAAAATGAGCCAAACTCAAACTTCTTTTAATGATTGCTGCGTCAACAAGCGTTCATTAATTTGTGTATTGTAACTAAGGCACGTCAAATTATTTTACTATTTTTACTATTTTAGTAGAGCCAAATTCTTTTACGATTTTTACTATTTTATTATACGAGCCAAAAAAATAGTTACCATGCAATCAATCTTAATGGTGTGGGTCCCACCTCAAGGCATAACTATAGCGATTAATAATGTTATCGTTAATGTTATCGCAGAGGGTGAATCATTCAGGCCAGAACGACAAGATATGTATTAAGCCAATCAGACAATGGCGCTGGAACGGTTTGAATGTTATGGGGGCTAATTCCACAGACCCCAAATGCATCAATTATGCAAACACGCAATTTGAAACGGTACGGTGTGGGATCTAAGGGCCCGCCAAAGGTCCATGATAGGGTCCAGCCGAAAAGCCCCAGAAAATATTTAGTTAAGCCATTTTAGAGACATTTTAAGTTTTTAATTTATTTCGAAGATGGAAGTTGGAAGGGAAAATTATCATCAGTGCAGAGATATGTTTGTAAGGCTCTTAAATGGGATAATCAAATTTTGAAGGGACGATAATAACTTTCCTTACCCAGCAGTTTAGCAACAGTGGCAGAGGTCACACTGGAGCCCGTGCCGACAACCCCGATGGTCCTGGCCGTATCCTCGCATGACCCGTTGGCCGTCATGGAATCTACAAACTGCAGCCCGGCCTGTATTAATTAGAATGAATAAAAAATAATTCCGAATTAAACAGCAATTTTGTGCGTTAATTTCTCTCAGGGTTGGAAAAGCTTGTAAGTTTCTTGTGAGTGCATGAATTCCTGCAGAGGTCTGGATGTCATACCAACAGTAATTCAAATTTATTTCAAGTAGATACAGCTGTACTGTGATCAACATACAACGGTCATGGTTATTCCGGGCATGGTATTTCAAAATTAATTGCACGGTTTGGATATTTAACAAGCGATATATTACGCTTACCGGTCTCCCTCTCTCAATTATTGCACTCACTGTAGTTACCCTTATATATAGTGTCAATTTATTGGCAACCTTTCAAGCAGCTGTACCCCACACCCCCTCCCCAGTTCCTTTAATTTGACCGGACTCGCCGGACAAGTACAATCTACGGCCTTCACATTTTCACAATATTACTGACAAAGACATGGATTGTCCAACGGATGAAGAAGATGGAAAGCAAGTCGGAAAATAAGGTTACATTTTTAAATAGAGCCTTCACACATTCCTCTATACTGCATAAATATATAAGGGCATCGTTTGCTAGACAATTAATTAGCAAGATTCGTCTTAGTACTTCCCTAACGTTGTGCTCATCTATACCTGTATTAATAACAATCCCTCAGAACTAGCAACAGTTCCTTGCAAAAGTTCAGAGCATCCTCACAAAACTGAAGATATATATATACCAGCATAATTTTCCAAATCACAAACTGTTGGCTACTGTGTATGCCGATCAATTTTGTTTTTGTTGTGTGCATATGGTACTATACACTGTTATAAAGTTAGGTACGCTGTACACAGTAGGAATCTAAGAAGTCATACAGTGTGCAGCACCAGTTTATTATATTCCTAACTACGCCTGACAGCTGATGACATATATACTGTAGGAACAAAATCGGACAGGTAAAAAGGCCTCCAAAAAGTCCAAGCTGTCCTGTAATATTTCAATAAAATACCCCAATACCTTATAACCTGAATGATCAGAATGCAACAGTAACTGACACTTAATGAATATATATACTGTATATATGCCCTTGAAAAAACAGATTACTAGCATATCAGATTGCATGTTTGATATTCCATAATTATGTCAGAGCATGTAATAGTTGTCATAATTCATGACAGCTACAGTACCTGATCAGAGCAGGGACTCCAGGGAGCTGGCCACTCCCTGAGCAGAGCTAGTACTACATGTCAGATATGCAACAGTAACATTGACAGTTTTCCTGGGGCACTGCTTACTCGATACACTGTATATATATATAGGTAAACGTTAGGTCCAAATATGCAGACACTGTGATATGTGGAATCATGTAGCTACCATACAGTACTTAGGTAAAGCCAGACACTGTGACATGTTGAATCATAGGTACCCATAGGTAAATTCAGAAAAGTACCGTGACATGATGGATCATAGCTACCGTAGGTAAATTCAGACACTGACGTAAAATTAAGTCTACGACGTTAAATTTAGACTCACTGTCGTGTTGATCCACACAGTAGCTACACTAGGTAAAACCAGACACTGAGACATGTTGGATCTTAGCTTCCATAGGTAAATTTAGACACTGGTACGTTGAATCATACAGTATCGTAGTTACAATATCGGTAATTTCAGAAACTGTGACATGTTGGATCATCGCTACCGTAGGTAAATTCAGACACTGACGTACACATTGAACCATAGCTACCGTAAAGAAGGGTAAACTTAGACACCGATATGTTGAATAATACAGTACAGTAGCTACCATACTGTAGGTAAAGCCAGACATGGAGTTACAGTATGTTGGATCTTAGCTTCCGTAGGAAAATTTAGACACTGGTATGTTGAATCATACAGCAGCTACAATATAGGTAAATTCAGAAACTGTGACACATTGCATCATTACTGTAGTTACCGTAGGTCAGTTTGCCCATCAGCAAGGAGCATGCAAGTGGTACGAAGGCAGAATACAATCCACTCTCGTTACGCGTACAGATAGTTGCATCGTAGGTGTAGCACTTCTGAACTTTAGGCACTCTGTTAGTGTTCTCCCTTCATGGGCAATCCTCCCCCCCCCCACAACCTCCTGCCCAACCAAGATTGTCAAATGTGGCATACGATGAGGACAGAAAGTTTATACCTCAAGTTAACACCATTTATACCAGAAACCTTACGTACATGTACTGTAGCCGCATGAGGTTAGGGTCACTGTTGGTAGATTCAAAACCAATACTTGATTCGCTGAAAATGTCTAAAAGAGTCAGAAATGTGGCCCCTAATAAATTAAGAAGGAAAACACCATTTGTCCCTCAAATTTTACCTTTCCTTACTGCCCAAAATGTCAAGTCATGCACTTCCTTTTCCCCGTTCTGTATATTGGGCAATGAATGTCAAGTTACAATTTGCTTCAAAGTAATATAGATGATGTTTATGGGGTTATTTCGGGGTCAAAATGGAGAAAAGTACTGTATCAGACGAGTTCACCATGAAACAGGAAGTAAACGATACAGAAAGCCAAAGCATCTGTCTCCACCGCACTGACATATACATACATCTGTGAGTCTTGTCCTTGTTAAAAAGAGCTTATACAAGTGGATGACTTCCTGAGACAGAAATCCCCAGGTCATGTGTACTTCCTGCTGGAGGCCGAAAAGTACAACACATCGCTTGTTGGAAAAAGTATGCACTTATGGCCAACCGTATGCCAGCGGTGTGACAGTGACACTTTCGAAATTATCCGTGAAAAATTTTACCCCGCAGTCGTGGAGAGGCAATTAATAAAAAGCAAATGTCAAAGCTAAACATCGGCGGGTATTTTTTTGATACGGTTTACACCTTACGGCGAAGTAGACCGAAAATCAAACTGTAAACTTTTAAAAAGTAAGACAAAAAGCTGTTTCCTTAGTTTTCTCAACATGGTTTTCCTACATGGTACATTAAGGAAAGTATTATTTGTAATGAACACTTTTAATAACTATACCACAGTACATTCACATACAAAATAATCTGGGGCATAATTAACCATTTGCAGCTCAGAAAGGATTTTGATCACACCTGTTTTGTCAATAATATATCAACAATATCCGTTTCTTGGCCATACTACAAAATCGCATAGCTCTCTCAGGAATTTTCACGGTGAATTTTGTTTGGGGGGGGGGAACATTTGACATACAGTACTTCATCAATACCCATCTTCCATCCAAATTTAATGAATTGGCTCATCGCCTCCTAAACCGTAGCTCACAAGTCGATTCTGGGTTTTTAGCGGTGCATCGTAAACATATTTTTGGGGCACTTTCCCCCATTCGAATTACATCATCGTTACGGCATTGATTGTTTAAAAGAAAAATGTTGCGAGTGCGAATTATAGGGATTGCGACTTCTTTCGCCACTTTGTGCCCCGATTCTTATGACGCGATATTGCTGGTATGATATTCTCATCATGAAGAGAGCGGATGTGCTACCATGCTTGCAGTACATTCATATAATTTGTGTAAACTCAAAACTGGCTGCATAGCCCTTGACTAACTGCCCTACACCTAACTCATATATGATAAGATAGTAGAAGAATATGTATAAGATAGGGCTATAGACTATATTCAAGTATCTATGTATACACAAATACACTATATTTGACTTACTGTACATGAAGTACTGTACTGTACATGAAGTACTGTACTGTACATATACCGCAAATATTTACACTATAAAGTATAACAGTATCAAACATAGACCCACACAACGTAACTCAATGATATAGCCATGTCGCTAAATAATCGTAATATTAATCGAAGAAAGTTCCAGACAACAGATGCACTTACGCATCTTCACAGATTATCAACAAAGAAGAATAAACTGACTGCATAATTCATGATTCTTCCCTAAGTTACTGATGTAGCTCCTCCTACAGTATGTAAAATTCTAAAGAAAAAGAAAGCATGCAGCGCAAGATTTATTTTATTTATTTATTACGTGTAAGCATGGTTTTGGCACTAGACCACAGTATACATAGTGGTGTACAGTAGACCTGTAGACTTTTGAGGGAGCTATAGGGAGTATATGCATGCAGTTCTAATGTAACTAATGTTCTAATGTAACTAATGTAAAGTACTGAATATTCCAAAAGACATGTAAAGTATAACAACGAGATGTCCATACTGTATATACTGGTTATAAATCTCTACAAGTAGCTTATTAATATTTCAATAACAGCAAAAAAATAAATAAAAAAGAGCCCTCATCGATGAAAAACAGGCCTGAACAATATATGGTCAATTTGGGTCAAGGCAGCTGAGTACAGTGTGCGACGGATAAGCAGCGTTCGAAAGTCGTCTGGCCATCCGAGACGACCATTACCGTTAGTACGACCAAAATGTTTCAAAACAGGTTTGGTTGGTCGTCCTTTGTGTTATATACTGAGCTGGAGGCAATGTTTGCTCATAATATCGATATGCTACCTTACAGGATGAGAAGGTCACGTATTGACCTTGCGGTCGGGCACATGTACGATGGATCGAGGTATAACACGAGGAAGACAAGATGGCCATAAAAGAGTAACCCTAATCTTTGTGAAATAAGGGTGTGCGGGGACTACAAAGCATTAAACGAATGCATTGAAGACGATGGTTATAAATTACCCAATACTCAAGAATTGTTTGCCAAACTAGCTCAGAGTGGTAATAGCCCAAAAGTTTTTTCTGTGTTAGATTTGTCAGGGGCATTCAATCAAGTAGTCCTAGACCAGGAATCAGCCAAATTACTTGTGATGAACACTCACAAAGGGTTGATGGCTCCAAAACGCCTATGCTATGGGGTCAAAACGGCTCCTGCAATTTTCCAAGCAACGGATGGACAAAATATTATCTGGGATTAATCATGTCTTTTGTTACATAGACGACATTCTAATTGCAACGGACACACCAGATGATCACCACAAGGTACTGGAATCCGTATTTTCAAGGTTGAAAAATCACAATGTTCGTGTCATCGTGTAAGGCCTGGAATTTCCGTTTACGAACTTCTCCATGATACAACACTTTGGATGGCCTAAAACCTTAAAGAGATACATCCCTTAACTGGGCTTCTCCTGTTTTTTTTCACATGAATTAATTATTAATAGTAATGATTGAATATAACTTAAATTGTGCCTCCAGCTGGACCAAAGTCAACATGGAGGACCACTGTAGCATATTTATTTAGCCCAGAAAGAGAAATCAATGAGAATTGTTTACTTTGTTCATACTGTAATGAAACATACAGGGCCGTGTGCTACAGTAGTTTGATAAACATTTCCATTCGTTTGTATAAAAAAATGCTGCTATCAAAAAAAATTAGGTAGACACGTACCACTGTTGTGTCTCGCTCTGTGATACTGCCAAAAATATCCTGGTTTGGGTATATCCATGAGTGACTGCCTTACAGCACCCGTCTCCCCCTACATCTGGATTTCCCAACCTGTGGTACGCATGCCATCAGGGCTTCCGCGGTGGCACGCGGCGTGACGTGGTACGCACGCATCGTGCTTCTTTTGACGCTTCACTCGAATTGACCAGCCTACGAGCAGGATCGAAGCAGGCTCAACCATCCCCCCCTCTTTGACTGGACATTTAACGCAATCAATTATAGTTATGGTACTCTCTGTGTCATTCCTTCGTTCGGATCGGAGTTATAGCTCGATGTCGGTTACTGTTTATAGCATTGTCGTATCTGTAACGCAAATGAACGCTAGTTTATAGGTGAATTTCGCAGTGGTACTAGCAGTGGACCATGAAAATGTAAATGGTACCCCAGGAGAAAAAGAGTTGGGAACCTGTAGATACTCCCCTAAATACAGGGACACCGTGTACTGTATGGTGAAGAGAGGAGGCCAGTTACTGTAACTGTGCTACATGGTGGACACTATTTTGCGGGATACGGGTATCATGTACAGTACAAGTGAGGAAGCGATACAGGTGAATCTGGATTTTTGTGTTGGATGTCGTACAGTATGCAAAAGTTGATCTTCAAAATTAGTACCAAAATAAATCTGGGAGATTTACTGGTTTGTAGGCTATACATGCATGTATGACAATGGACTGTTGACATAACAATCTCCCCTTTAAGATTTGCCTCGACTACTAAACACAAAACTAAAACTACTAGTAATGTATTCTTTTTGATTACTTTTTTAGAAGATTACAAACTACATTATTACACATAATCATTTACAGTGTACTCGCTGTACAACGAATCATTTATATCGATAATATAGTGGCCCTCGTCAGTGGAGGGTATAGCTTCACATCATCATTCGTAAAGCTGTTCTTATGACTTCGTACACCTATGGCATATTAAATTATTGTGAAGGATGACGACCAAACTTCGGAGAACCTTCGCTGATCATTTTAAAATTTGAAACGAGGGAGTGCTAAGCGCTGTAAACTTCCATCGACCATTCTGGCAGATTTTATGGCTTCTTATGATTGCGGTGCATGACGTCAATCGTTGCATGTCAGGGTTCGCACACGTGGAAATTTCAGAATTTGCTGGAAATTATTGTCGATTAATTAAAAGAGGACCTTCAAAAGATCAACAACACTAAAAAAGCTTTTTACTGATTCATTAATCACATGCATAGACACAATGATTTTGTATAATCCTGTTTGAACGCTTATACATTTAGTATCACAAACATTCACATCATCCCCTCCGTGGCTCCATTACATTACTGCCACCATCATTTAATAAAATGCTCACTGGGGAGGGGGAGGGGTTCCACTACTTGAAATGAAGCAAAAAAGATGCAGAAAGAAAAAGTTGCTACATTTTACATACCTGCAACACTTTGTTGTTGTCTGAACAGTCGTCCCGTATTTCGAATCCAAGCCGATGGTCCGGTAGGATGTCCGTATCGTTGTTGATTTTCTTCACGGCATATATCATACTCTCCACCCACATCGCCGCGACCCTGTATAACGCCTGGCAGGGTACACCAGTGTCCAGGTCCTGTCGATACACGGCAAAGAGGCCCCCTAGTACTGCCTGGCCCCAACTAAAAGCAAGATGCTCATTTTCAAATTCTTCCTCCTCAACAACCTCTTCTGCGGCCCGTTTACTTCTAGCCTGCGGCTCACCGCAGTTGGCCGAATCTCCAAAATGGACGCTCTCTGATATTTTGACTAATTTATCTACCGACATGCCATGATCTTCTAAAGTACTCCCCAGCTGAGTGTATTCTAACCTTTTAACATTATCTGACTTGAAGGCTTCCACCAGTTCCTCAATGTGTTCTCTATCGAGGGTACGCGGTCCTCCTCTTGATGGGTAGGACGAGGCAGCGAGGGTTTCTGACGGACGTCCTTCATTGTGCGAGTGATCCTCGTCGGGGTTACACTCCCCCCTTCTAACACTTAGTGCAAAGAGTGTAAGAATTACAAGGTGTATTAAACAATGTTTATAGCAAGCATTCTCCAGCAAGCCACTTCTCCCCATGGTACTAAAACAGCAACATTCCAGGGTCCACCTGTGGAATGAAATAACCAATGTCAGTAAAATACAAAGATGTTTGTACGGCAAGGTTGTTTGATGTGAAGAACGAAAACAATATGTGCGTACACTGTACAGTCAGAAGGTATTTAGGCCGAAGCACTTTTAAATTGCAGAATGATATTGTCAAGGTGGTGGTGGCTTCATCATGTGTTTGAAACATGGAGGCATGAAAACATAATTCTATTTATCAAGTTTACGCTTGATAAATAGAATTATGTTGCAAAAATGTACATTAGTTGCTTAGAATGAATTTTCTTGGTGGGCTTTCTCGGTTATGCTTAATAATAGGTCCCACTTGTATTTATGATTATTGCAATTTGCACAGCAAAAAGAAACACGTAAATTGATAAATTAATATTTAAAAATATCGTACCTACTAGTACTACTGTACAGTACTTCTATAGTATACCACTAATACGTAATGGAAAGAGAAATTTGTTCTCTATCATGGCTACACCATTACCTATGTCTTGGATATGGGCAGAGCCTACCCAGTTGAAAACAAAAATTTCAATGGTCAGATCCGCTTGACCATTGACCATGTCATGCTAAGCAGAAATGGACACACGGAGCAGAAACTGATAATAATTACTGAATTTCTTTACCATTTACTTCTTGGATTAATAAAAACTTATCAGCAATCCTGATTTCTGAGAAACTATAATACTTTTGGTACATACTGTAAATCTCTGACTGAGACTTAAATCAATATCAGGTGTAAGTTAAAAAGTGATTTTACTTGGGTTAGTGCCATGGTTACTCAGTTAAAGCCAACAAAATTTCAAATAATCGGCAACGCTACTAGAACTAGTACTAGTAGTACTAATACTAGTCACGTGTAGGGTTACCATATTTCATTTTGTAAAAGGAGGACATTTTCCGCGTCCTTTGGGAGGGGTTCTAAGGGAATGGGATGTCCCCCTCCCCACTGACATTTTTTGCATTTTAAAAACCTCCAGATGCAATCTGGTATATACTATATTGTGTGTGCGGATCTAGCTGCTCCAATTTCCTATCCCATCCCTTGTTCTACGGTGGAAAATTTATACATCAAGTCCAAATCCAGTGACAACAATTTTATTTTCTTTAACTTATTTTCAAATTCAGAAATGAGTGGAAACTTACATCAATTATTGATCTTGAAGGGTAGCTACATATCGTACCAAGTCAATTTATCTGAAGACCAAATCGAGGCACACTAATTACAATGTTCTACTACCACTTTGAATATAATTATAAGCACTGTATAAACAGGCAAATTTGAACTAGAACGAGCACCGTACATAAACGGCCAAATTTGGGTATTTATTTAAAATAATAGCCCAGCAATAAAAGACCCCGACATTTCCACGATAAATCCACCGGGACGTTCAGATAGGTTCTAAAAAGGACATGTCCGGGGAAATCCAGACATATGGTAACCGGTCCCTAGGTCACGTGTGTCGTGAATAACAAGCTGTGGTGCATTTAGTTAAAATATAAATGGGACTGTGCATGCATGAGATCTGGCTAAAATCTCAGTGACAGAGATTGGATGGTTTAATAATAATACTAGCATTATTGGACA
>JAODAG010324601.1:0-11317 GCA_027574785.1 Orphnurgus asper | reverse complement strand
ATATATATATATACATATAAAGATAGGACTTAGAAATTAACACCTTTGGCGTTCCATAGATTCGGACTTAGAAATATGTCCGTTTTGGCGTTCCATAGATTTCTGATTAAAGACGTAACCCCCTCCGAGCCGTATTCTGTGTACAAAATCAATGAAGGATTCGTACTCTAATGATTTATGGAGAAGTAACGTACACTAAGTCTATGGAGATTTCGGAAAAACGACATATTTAGTGTTTATGTCATTATTTGCAATGTTTTTTTTCCCAGAATGACTTATTGGCACATGAGTTTTAGACAGATTAATAACTATTTTGGCGTTCCATAGATTCGGACTTAGAAATTCAATCCATTAGGCGTTCCATAGATTCGAACTTAGAAATCCGTTTTGGCGTTCCATAGATTTCGGACTTAGAAATACCACCGTTTTGGCGTTCGATAGATTTCGGACTTAGAAATGAACCATTTGGCGTTCCATAGATTCGAACTTAGAAATATGTCCGTATTGGCGTTCCATAGATTTCTGATTAAAGACGTAACCCCCTTCGAGCCGTGTTCTGTGTACAAAGTCAATGAAGGATTCGTACTGAAGAAGTAACGTACACTGATTCTATGGAGATTTCGGACTTAAGAAATTTTTCAAAGACGTATCCCCCTCTGCGCTGTAGACCCCACTTCATTAACGCGGCGTTGCGGACTGACTATGCTAGCTGTGGGGCTTATTGTGCTAGAAATTGAAAATCTCACTGTGGCAATTTGTGGCCAGGCTATTTGAAATAAGAATACTGTTTGTGTGTCAGTTTTACAGAAAACAAATTGATTACCTGATGAGTGGCACCTCGTATTCAATTTACAGTAGTTGCAGACATGTCTGTCCTCATCACAAGCAACAGCACATGCGATCCAGCCTCTGTCCATCTCTTACCATGTACCATAAATCGTGATGGTCCTGCCAAGGTGGAAAGTTTTTTCAAGTCTAGCATTGAAGAAAGTGACTCGGGTAAAGATAATGGTCTTGATATTACTAAACTCGAGTTAACCAGCTCATAGTTTGTGCTAACTCTATAATACAAACAACAGACGAGAAATACAGAATTAGGGTCAAAATGTGAAAGGCTTGGTCAAACTGCTGCATGAACACTGAAGCTCAGCCTTGATTCAATCTCTTACTTTTGCAGTATGTATGAGTATAAGTAAGCAAATAGGTAACCCTCGCTAAGTGGCCCAATCATGCAGGCCAGTAGTGCCCAGCCCAGTGGTCCCAACATGCAGAGCAGTAGACCCCAATGGGCATTTTTTTTAAACTACGAGACAGACAGTAAAGTATTGGGAAGCAGGGGGATGGTCACAAAATACAGGTATTGTGATTTGTGATGCTAAATCAGTTCCGGAGTCCAGTAGCTCAGTTCATACAAGTTTGTTCTGAGGTCAACTTGTCCAATTGTGCCAGTTTCCTACAGATAAAACAATGCCAATCTCATACGACTGATTTAAATTTTATGCCTTACATTATAGCACATTGGGATAGTGGGAATTATATGCGTGAAAATATTTTCATTCTGTATGCAAAGTTGCATGAACATGATCGAGTCTCAAATCAGGTATTGCTATTTTATTACTTACTGTATCTACAGCGTATACTCTAATTTTAAATGAACCTAGCCACATGCTAAACCCATGGGAAAAGTTTACTAACTAAATTTCGATGTCAGTGAGGGAAACTATACATAATGTCAACAAATATCTTTCCGTGAAAGAATTTGCAATGCTAAACATATTGGGAGTAGCCTCATTGAGTTAACTGTGTGACATTTTGCATTACAAAAATGCCATTATACAGCTGGGCACAGGAATAACTGAGTAATTAAGGAAGCTCAAATAGTGACTTAATTGACAAGGCAACATTTGTGTGCAAATGTACATGTCCAAGTTATAGGCAAGATATCTTGATTGTGTTGACACTTTTAAGCTACTAAATTCGACAAAAGTTCTTGGGCTACAATGTGCAGCTCGGTAGAGATTCTTTTAGTAAAGAAAAAACACCAGATGTGTCTTGATTGTTTTACTTTGCTTCATTTTCTGTTGAATCAGCTAGACATAAAGTACTGAGGGCAAATAAAATCTGTAACCCACTTGCCCAACATGTTTTGTATGTTACTGTTTACCCCTGTAAATTTAAAATCATCCATATGGTAATTAAATTCAAAATTGTTTTCACAGCACTGTAATGTTTACATTATCAAACCAACAGAGCCAATCAGAAAATAGCTTGCAGTTACAATTATTACTGTAGGTGTGTGCACTATGGGAGCAGTCAATGGGAATGATGTACACACCCATGAAAAGGAATCTATTTGCATTGCAATTATTAGCATGTATATACTGTATAAAATCTCTGCAACTGCAGGAACTGGCTACTAGTTTATTATTATATTATGCAAACAGATCATAAATTATTGGTTGGTTTTCTTTTTCAGGACTTTTGTCATCATTTCGTGGAAGAAAACTCCGTGGACAGACCGTGTCTGTTCCTGATGGCTTTAAAGGTATTGACCAATCATCTGAAAAGAAATTTCCAGATTACAAAATATTATTTTGATGTCAGTGGTCATGTCATCACAGGGTGAGAAATTGAGGCAATCAAGGGTTAGTAGGAAGGGTTAGGAGGAGGAAATATTTATTCTGAGAGAAATGCAGAATATATGCAGTCATGGTTGTGTGTGTGTCTGCCATGTAGAGAATCAGAGAAATCTGTTTTGCTTTTACGGCACTCTATCTCTTATTAAATTGCTTACACCAGACAGCGATGCATGACATATTCAGAAATGTTAACCTATATATAGCCTTTGTCCTAGCTGCAGTACTGTTCCGCCCCAGTTGACACTTGTCCACATCTCAAAATCGTCCCACTCGTTAAAATTCTGTCTCACTTCTGTCTTCTCCACAAAATTGTCCCTCTGCCTAACCGCAATACAAGCCAAACTCGTCCCCTATTATTAGCAACAAAGAACAGAAAACCGTCCCCCAAAGCACAAGAGATCGCTGGAAGTGCAAACAGTGTGATTGTCGATACTCGGCAATTGCTTGGATTAAAAAGTACAGTTATTCATCAAAACATAGTCAAAAGTATGATTATTAGTGAGAAGTTGGCAATGTTTTGATTACAAAACTAAATACACTGAAATAAAAAATTTGTTATCCAAGATGAATGTATTCTCAGTAATATTCCATCTCTTCATAAAAGAAACTATAGTGCCAATGAACTGCAGTAATTTGGCAGAGATAACATGCAGCTGACAATCTTTGCTTCACTAATGTTCACTTTATCTAGGCAAGACAACACCCTTGGGGATCATGACCCTACCGGGACCTCAAAAGCAAGAACCCTGGAGGATGAGGTGCGTCCGGATCTTCTCCAATAGGAAAATCATCAACGACCATCAAGAGGAAAGAGACCCTATCATCCCTGGGGATGCCCACCTCATGTACGTCTTTCTGCCTCATCCACAAGGTGCTGACATCTCTTAGGAACTCTTTAAGCCCTGGTCCATTAATGCAATTCTCGAGAAGTTGGCAAGTCCTCCCTACGAGCCCATGCACAATACGACCCTGTAGCTAAAAACGTTGTTCCTAATAGCAGCATCTTCTGCAAGAAGACGAAGCTGCCTACATGCGCTGACAATTCAACCGGACTTCGTCAGATTTGAACCAGGAAGAGTTAGGTTGTTGCCGAACCCCCAGTTCCTGGCAATGACGCAGTCGGTGTCCTTCACACAGGAGGAAATCTTTCTTCCCTCCCTGGGCATCATCGATCCAGGAAAATAAAGTCTATTGCCCATTCAGGACTCTCAAATGGTATCTAGAGAGGAAAAAGGCAATCAGACAGACCGGCCACCTGCTCATTATTCCCCGCCGACCTTTCACCGACGCATCCAAGGAGACCATATCCCGATGTAATTTCGAAATCTCATCATCCTCTCTAACGAGAGATGGGGAAGGAGCTAGGGCTCACGACATAATAAGCCACTCCACTTCTAAGGCATGGTTCGCAAGAATTCCCATAGAGGAAATCATGAGAGCAGCGGCAAAAACTCCTTCATCCTTCGTCTCCTGCTACTTAACAGATACCGTGTCATCAGAAGGGGTCTTTGCAAGAGCAGTCCTCTCAAGAACAAGAGTTCCAGGCCCTCCACCAGGTTCACAGTGCTAGTCGGTATGCATATGTATAAGAGGTAAGGGAGTATGTGTTGTAAATTAAACCAAACCTTACCTAGCTTGGTTATTTACCAACTACGTACTTACCTCATATACCTCCCACCAACCTTCCCCACTCCGGAACTTAGACCCGAGAGAGAAGTTGTGTTGTTCGGTACTTCACTCACCTTCTAACAACTAATACTCAAACCCACGGGACAGAATGACGACAGTCCAGGCACCGGATTTGAAGCTCAATTTATGGTGAGACCTTCCTACACGCGACATTCACTTCATACAATTGGTAGAATATCTCATTGTATTACACCTTGTTATATGTTTAACCATCATTCGTATCACCTTCTTAATTGTCGCTGATCTCACACGTATTACGAGTTCCGGACCGGAAAAATAAGGAAGGGTGAGGAGACCACTATGGTGTTATTAGATTATGCCAGATGCTAGATCACAGTAATATAAGGGTGATGCATATGTATATGAGGTAAGTACGTAGTTAGTAAATAACCAACCAGGTAATTTTTGGTTTAATTGCAATTCCCTTCCAATTCATCCAAGAATTATCAATAATTGCAATATTGCCTTCAATTTCTAAGAAAATAGCAACTGGTATTCCCAAACAATTGATATCATTTTGATGTACTCGACCTAGCTATATCTTGGGCCTTAGTGAACTCCCTTTGAGTGTGGGCAGAATGTCTCCTTAGAAATTATATATATACAAAGTATTTGTGTTCCAAAAACGAAGGTGATTTGACTGGATCTGTGATGCAGACTTTGTTGCAGACAATAGAATAAGGAAAACTTTGCAACACATTTACCGAGCTGAAAGGAAAACTAAACGAATTTACACATATATGCAACAAGAGCTCAAGCAAGGGCCCCGATCAACACTATACGTCAGGATTACCCAACGCTTTACCAACGATTTCTGTACAGCGTGTTAGGAATGTAATCCACACATGAATAGACGGTCAGAATCGTTGGGAGTGCTCAACGCTTTTGGCGCTTATATTTCAAAACTGTCGGAAATGTAGAGACCCCGTCGAATATCATCAGCAAACTTCGCATCCGTCAGACTGTCAACCTCGACAAGTCGGTACTGCATCATGAAGGTACAATGCCTCCTGTCATCTGCTACAGTGTGAGGTAGTACGACTGCCAGATTCTACAATACAAAATTGTTTGTCGTTAGGATGCAAATTGAACTGCTACTCACTATAAGGGTGTGCCTGGTTATATCTTTCTGTACATCAAGATTCCTATAAAAATCATAGGAAAATGCAAATCTTTTGCCATCTTCATGGCAATCGTCACAACTAATTTATCTGTTTAAAGTTATCTTTCCTTTCAAAGTATCTTAGGATGATGTTGAAGTACTGTAATTGCTCCATTTTATGCTGTGTGAAAGAGTTTTTGTTGTTGTCAATCAATGGATCAACGATCAAAAGGGATTAAGGAATTCTTTTGGCAGGGATAACAGCTTCTAGAAACTAGTATCTCCATGTAAGTAGCTCCTCCCCAGTGATAGTTAATATATAGAATATATGAATTTGGTGACTTATGTCACTATAATGTCATTGTATGAGAAGGGATATTAATGCATTATGCATTTAGGTTAAATATCTCTACATTTTGATTGATCATGTGATTTTCTATTAATCTTTCCAATGTACAGGGATTATTTTACAAGAGCCAAATAGACCTTTCACAGAAGACCAGGTAACTCTCCCTCTGCAGTACTGCACATACTGGAATAATATTAATATTTCAAGTTTAAAGTGACACTTAAGTTTCACACCTGATTCAAACTATACTGCAAGATCAAGTAGCCCATTATAGGACTATTGTAGAAGTAACAGAAAGATCAAGTAACCCTTTGTAGGATTGTTGTAGCAGTAACAGGAAGATCAAGAGGACCATTATAGAGGTACCATGAAGATCAGGTTGCCCTTTATAGAACTGTTTGTAGAGGTAATAGAAAGATCAAGTAGCCCATTATATGACTGTTGTAGAGGTAACAGGAGGTTCACATAGCCCTTCATAGGAATATTGTAAAGGTAACAGGAAGATTAAGTAGCCCTTTATAGGGAGGTTGTATCAGTAACATGAAGATCACATAGCCATATAAAAACGAATCGGAAATGGGCGGGGGGATTTTCTGTGGGGGGAAGCATTTTGAAGCAAAATTAGTCACATTTTGCCTTGTACCTATGCTTTGAGCTTCTGAATATGTGTAATTTGGCTCCTTGGATAGTTATACAAGAGTTATGATGTCAGTAAAATCTTTATTTTCACCACTTTATATTTGTGAAGAAAATTGACAAAAGTCTCAAATTTCATCTAATTTTCAGGGTCACCAAAAGGTCAATCATAAATTATGAAAATTTGTGTAACGATAGCAGGAAAATTGTTGTGTGAGGGTACCATGTGTAGGCCTACGTACCCTTTGGGTGTGTTAAAGGACCATATATATGGATCATCAGTATTATGTATCTGTCTAATCCTTTGGCTCCATGCAGTTTAAGGACAGTATGTATGGATCGTCAGTATTATGGATCTATATGTAAGCATTTGGCTCAAGGCAGTCTTAAGGACAGTGTGTGCATGGTGAGTATTATGTATCTGTCTAACCTTGGGCTCCAAGTAGTTTAATGGACAGTCTGTTTGGATCATCAGTATTGTGTATCATCTAAGCCTTGCAGTCCGATAGGCTGATTAAAGGACAGTATATGTGGATCATCTGTATTATGTATCATTCTAATCTTTGGGGTCCAAGCAGTTTAAAGGACATTTCTGTAAGTATGGATTATAAGCATTACATTGTTTGCTTTCAGGATCGTCATTTGAAGATATCGTCAAAGTTTGAAGAGTTAACTTACTGGGACCTGCAGACTCCACCTTCAGACCAAGATAAAGTTGTCCAAGCCCTCCAATGGCATAAGCTTTCTTCCGTGGTAACTTGTAAGAATGTAGTTTTGGGTCATATTGCTGGAAAGTTGATAACCATCCTCCCGTAGTGACTCATCCATTGAAGCAATTCCTTGTCAGTACAGTACATAAACAAACATCATCATCATGCAACGCACCCCAGATGAAATGAAAAGTAACTTAATTTACCTGTATAGAAAATGCTCTTTACAAATATAAAGGCCTCGAATTAGTTATTTTTGTAATAATAATGAAAGATTTGGTATAAACTCACATTGTCATGATGTGAATCGTTGACTGTATACATACATGTGACTGCAGATCATCGTAATGTGAGTCTATTGACAGTATATAGGAGATCTCAATGTGACGTGATATAGCAGATAATCGTCATGACAGTGTGTCCCTTGGAGATGTTCAACATGAGTTTATTGACAGTGTATACATAGCATCGATGATCGTAGTGTGAGTCTATTGACAGTGTATACATAGCAGATGATCATCGTAATGTGAGTCTATTGACAGTATATAGGAGATATCAATGTGACGTGACATAGAAGATGATCGTCATGACAGTGTGTCCCTAGGAGATGATCAACATGAATTTATTGACAGTGTATACATAGCATCGATGATCATAGTGTGAGTCTATTGACAGTGTATACATAGCAGATGATGTCTCTTAAATATATATACCTACGAGATGTGAGGAGTCTGTTGACAGTGCATATATACATAGCAGATGAGCAATGTCATGTGAGTCTGTTGACAGTATAAGTCTGTTGACAGCGCATACATAGCAGATGAGCAATGTCATGTGAGTCTGCATGTTGACAGTATACTAGCAGCTGTTCAGCAATATGTGCTGTTGACAGTGTATATCTATAGGAGATGATCAATGTAATGAGTCTCTGTATACAGTACTGATTTCGAATAACTCCTGTAGAATAAATCCTATGATCGTACAAAATCGTAGACAACATTCTACACACTTTTCGTAGAAGATTGTGTCCGCAAGATCATAGACAAGGTTACACAAGTTCATAACAATGATGGTAGGCCGAGGTAATCAAGGTATTGACTATAACAACGTCTTGTGGTCGTTTGATGCATGTGCACAGTGCAGTATTAACAGCGGGACAAGTAGTACATATCCGTCAACATGGTCAATTGGAGTATTTTTTTTTATAAACTGCAAAACATCTCTGATATGACTGCTCTAACTCCGTGGTCGTAAGAAAATATCATATCTCTACAGAAAGTGCGAACAGATTTCTGTCAGCTTGACTTACGAATGTTAAGCCAATTTAACAACGGAGTGGTACATTTGTGTGAAAAGTGTATAACTTGTAGTTAGGAAGTTAGGATAGGAAGAGATAGCCTGATTGTATTTACACTTTTAAGCTGGGTTAAGTTTGGCTGCGTTTCTTTGGTTGAAATGTGTAGCTGAACTGTGCACAGACAGTATTTTAGCAATGAAACATGAAAAATACCATATGCTGGATTGTCTGCATTAATTTGCTTTATCTGGAAGCCAGTTGTCTGTCAACAGGGGGCTGTCACTACATCCATTAACATTGTTAACATAAGAGATAATTAGCATGTGAATCTGTTGACAGTGTCTACATAGGAGGTGATCAACATGATGTGAATCATGTGTGCATACTGTGGGAGATGATCAGTAATATGTGCATCTGTTGACTGTATAGTAACTGATGTTCAATGTAAGTCTACTGACAATGTTTACATAGGAGATGATCAGCATCATGTGAATATGTTGACTGAGTATAGGAGATGATGATCCTACAATGTGATGCGAGTCCATTGACATTGTTTACGTAGGAGGTGATCAGCATAACACGATAGCGTATAAGATGATGAGAATGATGTAAGCGCCTGACTGTTAGGTCAGTTGTATTTGTCTTTTCTCTTTGACAGATTCATGCTCCAGTCACAGATGAAGGCATTTCCCTCAGCAGATGAACAACAAAACAATCACCATTATGAAGCCATTGGGGTAGTCCGCCTTTTTAATTGTATTGATCTTTAAGACTTGTATTAGATGTATTAGGGTTAGTCCCACAGTCTGATCACTCTGATGATAACTGGTTCAGTACAGATAGTTTTCAGCTGGATACTTGCTGGTGTGGGAGAAGGCAGTTCACAGGACAATATTCAAACATTTTAGTGTGGATTACTATCACGTTATTAAACTTCTGGAAATTATCAATGCAATTGATGTGGATAATGCGATTGTTATATACAACAAATTGGTATTTTCAAGGAGTAATTAGTTTTAATTATATATTATACCTTGTAGCAACTACCTTAGTTACATTTAATGGAATTTTTATTTATTTACTAACTTCTACCAATTACTACCCTGTCAACAGAAAATCGTATCATTCTTAATGCAGTGAAATTAGGCTACCGTATCCAGGCTAGGTTTGCTAAGGTCAAATTCCAATGAGCACCTAAATCCACCCGAAGAGTCACGAATGTTACATATAAAATGTGTCACCTCATCAATATCATCTTCGATTTCAGCTAATTTCACTGTCACACATTGTGCAAAGAAATAAGGGTCATCCAATTCAAATTAGTAATATTTATCACGAGGAAAAGGTTGAAGGATGGGCGCCACCATCTTTAAAATTCCCAACTAAATTCCCTACTAATATAATGAAAGGTTATTTAGACAACACCATTCTTCAAATAGTGTAAATGGTTGCCACGGGAAAGCAGTCTCGTATATGAGAATACAATATGCAACATGGGACTCGATGTGTTACTGTTCAAGTTACTACAGCTAACCCGAAATCTACCAAGGCTCTGAGGTACTTGATGCTGGGAAGGCTGGAGAGCTGACCTCTCCCAGTTTATAAGACATCCAAGAGTACGAACGAGTGTGAGAATCGGGTCCACGTAGAGGAACGTTTGTTCTTCCAAATCGCCCGTGATAAGCTAGTTGTCTTGGTACGCAAATAGACGGATTCCTTGTCTTCGCAATGTTGCCAACACCGAACATACTACAAGCGTGAAGATGCCAAGGGATGTTGCCAAACCGAACCAATCTCTCTCCATATTCGCAAGACCGGGAATCGAGTCTATAGATGCTGGGTGGTAAAATGTGCCTGATAGAGGGGCTTCATAATTCCACTGGCTTACTCCGAGAAGCAAAGGTCCAGTTCAAGCAAAACAACCCAACAGAGAAACTGATGTGGGTCACAGGTCCCATCGTGATTGGCTTCTGTAATGTGATATGTGACTGAGATGTGATGTAGTGATGTGGTGTACTTGGAGGTTCCATTTGAGTTGAAGGTGTATGACCCTGCCCTCACTCTGTTACTCTATTCTGTTATATCGTCCGGGGCTGTTTTTTCGAGAGAGGCCATGGGGGGTTTGTTGTTCATATTTTTGTCATTTCTTAAAACTTAATTCAATGGTTTTAAATTTGTTCACCTGTATATTATTATTTACTTCAATCTTTCAAACTATCAGTTTTTGTCGTAAATACACAGTCCATCATATTTCTGAGTTTGGGGACATGTACAGCATAGAAATCAAATCCATCCACAGCCATGCAGACTTGATAGCTCAAATCTCTGAACTTGTGATCCACCAAAACTTGAAGGACTGTCTCTTCCTGTCATATAAAAGAGAGAAAGTTGGATCATGGCATTTCAACAAAGGAGCGACAGGTACAGAAGTAATTACAGTTTATATTGAAACCCTCACACCATGCAGTGTCATTGAAATGTATATCCTGGTTTCCTATAATGTAACCCTTACAAAGGTTTGCCTATATATAAAAATTTAGAGGATAATGTGGCGGCTCTGGAGATTTAAACTGCTACTGTTCATAAATGCTTGAGTCACGAACCAGTAGGATGGTTGAAATTCAATGTAACCAAAACAAAATGCTGGAGTTTTGAAGATTAACTTTAGGGAGTCATACCAGGCTATTATTCTTTCATGTTTTATTAATCTCTCAACATAAGAATACCTATATATGCATGTATACACACATAATTATGTGTACACATGTATATAGATATATATATACATGTATACATACATATACACATGTATATATACATATACACACATGTATATATATACATGTATGTATATATATATATATGTATATACACACACATGTAGCCTATATATAT
>JAODAG010324525.1:0-11322 GCA_027574785.1 Orphnurgus asper | reverse complement strand
GTGTATTTGTGCATGTAAATATGTGCATGTGTATATGTATATATATATTTCAACTTAACTAATAAACATGTCAAAAAGTTTAACAAACATTAATTCTCAAAATTATCATCCGTGTGTAAAAAAGAGACTTAAATAGATTACAATGAAATCTTATAAAGCCCACCTCCAAAAACCAAGTCCACACTGGAAAATGTACATATCAAGAGCATGATATATGATTTGATTATCATGTACTATTCATCCGTTACACCCGTAACAAAAATATTACAGTCGCTAAACTTCTCTCGTGATGGCATATTTATATATGAAGAAGGGCATAGTATGTTACGGTACTTCGTTTTTTATCATAGCACTATTTACTGGCTTTCTATGGAAATAATGATGAGACGATGGCTGAATAGTTGTGATCTGGCGAGGTCAATCATTCCGTACGTTCTGTTAATCTGAATTAATGAAGACAACATTTTATATACATAACTTTCAGAATCTTCAAAACACTAAAGAATTGCGAGACGAAGACCATTGCAATTTGGTGAGTTTCAGTATACAACGTTTATCACGTAACCTAAGACAGCAATTTGTCTATAATCAATATTGGCAAAACGAGACTGTATGTATGCATTATTTATGCCTACGTTTAACAGCCACAATCGCCACAGTCGTTATTTTGATGTTTACATAATGCAGTTGTTCTTTTCTGCTGTCTAGATCAGCTGCTTGCAGAATACTATGTCCGAGGAAGATTTCAAGAAAACGTGGAGAGGTTTGCTTCATCCCATTTAACGGCTTGATTATCTAAGAACTTTAGAATCAAAACAATGTCAACAAAATTGTTGTTATTCGCATTAAATTTGAGAGTCTAAGCAAATAAGCAAATATTGTATACGGCACGCCTTTGGTTAATCGGCGTCCAGTCGCATATACTTCTTTTCTTGCAGACTATTATTCTGCATTCAACACTGATTAACGTTTATGTACAATATTAAAACTAAATTGTTTATCTTCTTTCTCTATAGGAGAACCAGAGACTGATTGTAGACAATATGTGCCACTGGAGTGGAAGATGGCGTTGCAACGATTTGAGATTACAAACAATACGGTCTATGATAACTGATTCACATCTGCGGTACCTTCATATCAATCATCACATTGGAGCACAGTGGAGAATGCCGTTAATATATCCAATGAGTTGAATTGTCGATGGTCGATACTATGTATCAATTACAAGGTTGCCGTTTATTAATATACCATGCGATTGACAGACCGGAACAATATATGCCTATAGAGTAAACATATTTCAAGTAGACTAGAATGAAGAAAATTAAATAACAACAATTTTCTAGTCTAGTCCATTATCAAGAGAACTTGTGATTTGTATACATGTAAAATTATGAACATGGAATTGCATACTAACTTTATCAATGGTATGGACACGGTCAACAATATTAATCTAGCATAGGTTCCTTAAGTACCGTATGAAATGTCATACGTGTTACGTCGTGTTTACAAGTTCTAGCAATTTTCTCCAACGTTTTGCTTGCGCGTCCGTCATTTTAAAGGAATGCAAAGGTGATCAATTAATAAGACCCTTCATCAACCAGCATATAGATTCCTTGATACACCGGTGTTGAAGTAGACGATCTGAAGAATACACAGTGTGACTAGTAATCTGGTGGCAGCTTCCTTGGTTTGTCATTCAAAAGATCTACACTATTTCAGGAAGATGGGGAAAGGCGAAGTTCGCATGTATTGGTTTATTTTACCAATCTAAATGTTATCCTGTCTAGCTCAAAATCTTCAGTATTATGATATAGATATTTGACATGCCATGAAAGGTCAACGTGGAGATGCGTTAGGGTGACTATGCTTGCAAACTTCTACCAAGGTAGGCCCCTATAAATAACTAGAAAGAAAGTAATCAGATCAAATGTGTTAAAGCGGTATAGCTTGTAATTAAGAAATACATCAATTGGTATTCCATTCCTAGTGACGGTTCAAAATGGCCAAAACACCTTATTAAATAAACGTTTCACTCGGCAAGCGATTGCATCCGCCATCTTCTCCATAATTTGAACAATCAATCAGAACTTCCTCTTAACGATGTATATTCTGAAGACCATCCGTATGGCCGTTAGGCCTAATTGTGAGTTTATTGGTTTACTTTCTTTGTTGTGTGTAATTTTGTGACAAAAGATACGACCCAAAAATACATAAATCTCCTAAAGGACATAAATCTTCGCTGCAGTCTGTCTGTTGCGATGTTATGATACCAAGAATCAATTAACATAAGTCTCATTCAGTGCACTAAATTGGTTTAGCGTGCACTTACGTACGTACACGTACGTAATTATAATTAACACAATTTGTATCAATACAAAGACGGTGTTAGGTATTCAAGATGATATTGTTTAATTATTCACACCCATTTTAAAGTCAATGATTGACCACATCAGAGAGAATCCTTGTCATCCAAAGACGAAGCGTATTATTGTTGCAAATTCATTGCAAATCCATTGCAGTTCAAACCACATCCTCTCGTCATCACATTGCAACCAAACGTTGTTGCACTAAATGATTTTCCTGAAGTATGCCGTCGTGGATTTTAATGGATTTATTTGTATATGATAAAACTTATCCTGTTATCACTGCCTTCTGAAATGTTTCTTATTTGATATTTCCTGTAGGGATTGTGCTAATGAAACTAGCAGACGTCAATCGATCGCCACCCATGCAGGGAGCCAGGGATGTAGGTTTGAAATTGTGTTGATTGACATGAAAGAACTCATACACCAGCAACCGAAAGCTCAGTTTTGAAATGCAAAAGCTTAGTTATTTTATAATGTATCCATTAGCACTGATAATAAAATAGGACACACAGTGCGTATAGTAAGGAGCGTGGCTATATTCAACTTTCATATAACTTAGGCCCATACGAACGTAACTACCAGAAAATCGCTAGCATAATAATAAGCATTACCTTGTTTGACCTCTAGCAAATGAAGTTCCCGCAGTATGTCCTCTAAAGAGAGATCCCATCTTGTGACTTGGTTACGTATACCCACATACTGCATGACGCACATCGAGCAAGTGTCGGCAGCGGTCAGTTGCTCCTTTAAACGAATCCAGGGTAACTAAGCTGCATATTTTGATGGGAGAGTCTCCTGAACACCTTAACCATTCCAGCAGCCATATAAAGAGCACTATCGTAGACCTGCTCATTGTATAGCCATTTGTTCTTTCGTACGATCGCGCTGTACTTTTAAAATCAGATGGCCGGACACACGTGCCATCTAATATAGGCCAATTCGTAAATTGGATATCTGCTCATCAATGGGAGAGGTAAACGTCGGGGTAAGAAATGATGGTCCGTCGAGTACTTGCAAGCCAAGAAACACGAAAACACATATTTGCTAGTACTAGACAGGCCTGGTGGCTTAATGGTCAATTAACAGCACATAGGCCTTTGTTGTCCTGATCGTATCTGATTTGTTGTCGAGCACATACCTCATTAGAGTCTAAGAACACCGAATTATTTGATCCGAGCAGAATTCAATTGTACGAACCGCGTTCCACATGAATTGGTTTCTCAGTTTATCTCATTCTTTCTTTTAGTATTTGTTTTTTTTATAAACAATGAACAGTTGTGTAACGTGTAAAACAGGTTAGAATGTGATTTTAACTGCAATTTTCTTACAACTGTGGTATTGCATGGGAACAAGATTGAGCAAGTAGGAATTGCATTATGAAAACGTAAACACACAGTTATCGAGTTGCACATCATGAATCATACTCCATTATTTACCATGGGATTATATTATTTTGTACAGTTGTGTGCTGATTGAAATTGAAATAAATGCACCAAATAATTAATTGAGTCCTCTTAACTTAAACTTACTAGGTATCCCTGAGTAATAGCCGTGTGTGTGTCAAACTATTCAAATTATTGTATGTTTTATTACATGAGTACGGTATAAACCAGAATGTATATATTATAACTTGGATGCAATAACAGAATGTTTTCTACTATTCTGAATGGGGATGATAATTTTGGTGGTAAATTGGTAATGGAAATGCCACAGATATGGATTCCCCGTTCTCCACCTAGTTCGGCCACCCACCCAGTTCCATATCACCCTCCCAGATTCACACCCAACCAAGTTTTCCATTCCACACAGTTCCCATTTGCCACATCTAACCCCAATGCAGTTCCGCATCCCATCCAGTTACTCACCCCACTCCCATACCCAGTACCTCAACCCACCACTACCCAACTTCCACATTCCCTCAGCCCCACCCAGTTCAACATCTCCTTATCCCCACTTATTCCAAATCACTTCATCCCGTCCCAGTTTCAAAAGCCCTCATCCTCAGCTACAAAACACATAATCACCAACCAGTTCTCACCATCCTCCACCCAGTTTCCTACCATCTTCCTCCCAGTTTCCACCATCCTCCGTCATTCCCCAGTTTTACACCATCCACACTCATCAGCATATAACAAAAAATTAAAATCTTAAACTGCATTGCCAATAGAGTGACCCTGTAATGAGTAACATACATGTGATGTATATTTCTTTTATATAATATCCTACTGATCATGCAATGTATATTATATAAACTTATAATGCCGATTCAAGAATGTAGTGTAGCCTAATCCTATAACACCGCGATACGTTCATTATGGCAGAATAGTGCAATATGTGTCTTTCAAACCCCACACCCCCGTAATTTCCTCGAGGTATACGATTGGTATGGGGTGGAAGACCTTTTATTCCTCTATCATAGATACCCCATCTTATCGAGTTACAGTCGGTGTAATTATGTTAACCATAGTTAGCATCGAATGTTCCACTTCAGTATGTTCATACACAGCAATGTGAGCCATTTTTAGGAAAACAAACCCCGTCACGACAATTTCCCTGAGGAAATCAATTTGTATTTCTTTACCAAAATTAGCATTGAAAGCGTATCCTCTAATCGATACTGTACGTTTACCGCCATATTTCTCCTGTGAAATATTTCCACGATAACCCTCGTCGCCAATTGTAGGATTCCCCAAACGAACTCAACACGATTCGAAATGATTTAACAAGACCAGATTTAACTTTCAGCAATCTATTCAGGGTATTATATCAAACTACACAAATAGATGGCGCTCTTTCGTAACTATCACTTCACATCATTGTGTGACTGTATCACGAGTTACAATGTACTATAATACAATGTATGATATCCAACACACTACATCCCTCCCGTATTTAAATAAAAAAGTGAAAAATCAAAGTTCTACAAAATCACTACATATATCTATAATTGTTCCAATGAAAAGGCCTCTCGTGGCCCTTTCTGTACCATCTAAATTGCTCTGCAGGAATATCCTTATTATTTGTTATTGTTAACCATCTGCTTCCTGTTCTAGCCATGCTTGAGCTCTCTTCTTCCTGTTTCTGTTTGGATTGCTCTAGACTGTAAGTTAAGTTGATTCCCGCCAAAACAAGTACAACATTAGTACTTCCTTATTCTGATTGTAGTTGGTCTTACTGACATCTAGATGGTTTAAGCTAGATCCGAAAAACTCATTTTCGTCACGACATCTTCAGTAGAAGACAATGTAAAATAGGATTTACTGGCCTTGTAATCTAAATACTACTAGCTGCAGCAAAGGAACAGAATCGCTACTTCTGATTACAGCTGCACCTACAAATATCAAAGAGTGAGTAGCATGCATGATTATTATGTGTTTGGTTTGATAATGTATATATGGTTTGTATTAACATTCATTACAATCATGAGTAGGCTACTACTGACATGTTCTTGTTATCATTTTAGTTTTAGTTATTTTCGTTCGAATAATTTTGGTGAAATACTTCACTGAAAAATTGCTAGGTTTGTGATACAGCTAGGTCTATTTTACTCATCAGTAAACAATGACTATCACGATGGCGTCCATTAAACACTACACTAATATGCACGTAGGCGAAATGCACATGGCATATACCTCGAGTAACAGTTTTCTCTAAGGATTATATCATGGTAAATATCCTAACACTAGATATTACAGTACTGCAGCATGGTGAACTTCATGGAACGTACCTGCTAGGCTTCTACAACAGATTGTGTAATGACTTTTTTTTCGCGAAAATGAAAGTGAAAGCATTATAGAAAATGGAGACACACAACGCGGAAGAGACGCAAACAGTGCAAATTGTGGCAGAGACAAAAACATAGGAGCCTATGAAAACAGTGTTGAAAGAAACAATGACCCCTCCAAAAAACACCCTTATAGAGTATATTGAGAGTGGGACAGCAGCAGGAATTAACTCATTTTGTAAGTGACCCCAATTGCAACAACCGAACCAGTTGGAAACCATCCCATATTTCTATTCAGCAGCAATTGTCATCGATGGTGGTATTTCTTATATACTTGGTTCAAAGAACCGACTGGTTCAAAGAATCAAAATGTCCCTCAACAAAATCCGTGTCAAAGTACGGTTTTCGACATCTTCTCTTGGAAAACATTTTTTACTTTAATAAACTTTGAACACCACTCTTACCGTATTGTTTTAATGTAGAAGGCATCGCAAGAAATCATTCATCCCTTAGATAATCGATAATTAGATTATTTACATAATATTGAAATATAATAAATTATTTTCTGTAGTAAATAGTTCATGATTGATTTACAATCTGTTGGGAAGCCCAAATGTTCATAAAATTTCTCCGGAGTATTCATCTAGTTCTAGAACTGATATTATATAAATAAACAAATTCTCTAATAGGGATTTTTATGCACTATCCCATCAGCTAAAAAGCATGATGGATGAAATTCATCAGAGATTTCAAGTTTTAATCGCTAGGTAAAATTGTTTCTGGTCAGCCCGGGGGAGATTTAGTAGTTTTGCCCTTCGTATCGACATCATTTTGGATAAATTAACCATCCAAAAATATCTGCTAAAAACAAGATCAAATCCAAGAGAGATTTCAAAATTTTAACAGCTGTGCCGCTGTATACTAAAACGATTTTGGTACACTCGCCAGGGAGAGATTTAGTAAATATAACCATTTATATCGATATCATTTTAAATATAACCTACAAAAGATATCTTCTAAAACATTAATTAATCCTTTGAATACTAAATGCTCGCCCTCCCTAATACCCCACGTTGAGTAATAATTTGACTTTGTTGAGTATGTTGTAGAGATGTGCCTTGGTTTTGTCCGTTGTCTTCGAGTAGTAGCATTTGATTTGCCACGTAAAACAATACTAGCCCTTCAGATACTCTTCGGTTGTTTAACAACGTTTGTTATACCGCTTCTTCCATTAAGTGCTCATGATCCATCATCCTCTTTAAGCGTCTTCTTTAAATGAAACTCTTCAGGATTTCTACAGTCTCCATGACCTTGTCTAAGGTATATTTGTTTGACCTATTTGGTTATCTGTCGTTTAGATATGATCGTGTGCACTATATGTTCGTGTGTATATAGGTACCTCTACCACATGTACTGGTCTTTGTGGGACTAGACTGTCACCCTCCGTGGTCACGTGTTTCGCATCACGATGCCAATCATGATTTCTACTGCAGGCTTTCGAAATAGTATTAGGAATAGGAAGTGAATGGGTTAGTGGGATGGTGCCAAGGCATATGTTGTCTGCTGATAATATACTAGAGTAATCATCCCGCATCGCGTCAGCTGATAGAGAAGAGATTGCCCAAGTCACAAACCACTACACAAATAAAGATCGGTAACTGTGTTTGAGGGGAATTGAACAGTAGAAAATACTGACAATTTGGGCAAATTTCATGATAGTGTGTATGTCCACCATGGTGCGTGCCAGAATCCATTCTCAAAGGGCAATTGAAGTCACCATAGGTCAATGTATAATTGCCTTGTAAACACGATAACGTCAAAAGCATAACAATAGCGAACTACAAATTGGGTTTGTACCAGGGATAACAAATCAGAAAACAATCCTTGTAAACACAACTACAAATCTGCATGGACAACCTTCATATGTGGTACGTATGCTGACCGTAGTGAGTATATATAATATTCCTACCTTGTTCTTGGTGGAGGTTAAAGCCCGAGACCTTAATAACTAAAAAAAATGTATATTCCTTAAACTGCATATTAGATAATGTAATTCCACCTGAACGCTACTGTTTTTGGTGAAGGTCAAAATTCAGTTCAAGTTGACAGAGGTTATATTTGTAAGTAAATGTTCACGATAGCATAGGGATTGCCTTAATCTTGCTAACGACTCCTTCAAGGTTTCATGTTGGATCGTGTGTTGTATTCATGATGTTGTAACGCAGCACTGCTGCTTATGGCCAAACGGCATCACTTTTAGCTTACCAACGTCAGTAATTTAGCGAGGAATAACTTAGAAATGTACTGCCTATCGTAAAGGAAATCAAAATTTTCATGCAGTCATAAAACAAAATCCACTCTGAATCCAGTTTGGACATTTCAGCGGGAACCCAATGAGTGGGCGTTTAACAGTTTGTTGGCGGACATATAGTAGGCCTATATGGATCTCCTAAGGATCAATTATTACGATAACTATGTAATAACATATGTCCATCATGTTGCAACATATATCCATCATGTAATAACATATGTTCATCATGTAATAACACTCATCCACACGTCATAACACACGTGAATCGTGTAATAACATACGTCTGTCATATATATAATAACAAGCTTCAGCTTAGCATCCAATAGGTTATTTCTTGGTCCTGTCATTAGGAAAATTCCAAGGATATTCCAATGTCGTTGTGGTTGAACTATCCTTCGGCAATTGGTATTGATATACGTGGAAGGCTTAAGGCGCGTTATATTATACTGTATAGCCATGTATTTGTAGCGAAAATATCTATACTTAATATATCCAAAACTTCAAAAACGATTAGCGATATTGAACTGAGTTTTCCTCTAATGATTTAGATATTTATTAAGCGAAGAAAAACTGTTTCAGATTGTTTTAGGACTTATTGATAACATTGCGATTCCCTACCATATGGACGCTGTCCTTTCCACAACATTGTTCAGAAAGGGAGGTACCATTTGCATTTCTTGATTCCTCCCTTATTTTTACCCCCTCCCCCCCCCCCCCTCTCCTACCACTAGAACATCATCTGGCTTCCACAGCATCCACACACACACATGTCCTGTCGTAAGCATTTGCTCTGTCTTAAACTTTTTGTTTGTTATCGAAGTAATTTCATCTTTCTTATATGACGTGTTTTCTCTTTCCACGTTGAATCCCCATATAGGGTGTAACAGATCTGTCTTGTCAGGGCGGATCCCTGCGTTTGGTATGTAGAAGTGGGAGGTCGGTCATAACTAAAAGTAAATGGCGTAGATGAAACCGCCTTCTTGGGCAATTTGACCTAGGGGACGGGACACCTGTGAAATTGACAGATGTAAATGTTTTATTCGTAATGTGCCTTAAATTACATTAAAAGAATAGTTGAGCATTTTATTGGACAATTTTTGAAAATTGTATAAATAGCATAGCATGTTAGTATACACTCTAGTTCCAATATAAAGACTTACCGGTAGTGCCAAATGATTGCTGATATGTTCAGTGACGGTACTTAGACTTCTTTTCCAGAGGTAGGGAGAATAATTTCCCAGGCGACAACGAAGCGTAGCAATACTGGCTCACCCTCAGCAACAATATTTCAACTTGCCAAAAGTCGACGTCATAATGTATATTAATGTTGATTGCTGATCATCATCTACCGACGCTCTTAGCTGTTTACCCGCACTTTCCGATCCATCTATGTACATAAAATGTGAATATGGATTATTCCAGATTACCAGATAATGTTTTTATCGTCCTACTAATGGTATCTGACTAAAGAACCTTTTTAAGATAGAAAGGGACTGACACAATATAACAATTGACAAAGAAATAAGAATCCATGCTATCTTCAGCTTATTCGACAACGCACTATCAAACTGAATTATATATGTTATTTAGTTTTCATAGAATTCCAATCCGTGTCTGATTCTAGACCAGTCTTCTGGAATAGTCGACAAGAGTAACATTGTTCTTCAAAGTGGTCTCGTGCTGACCAGTCTCTCATCAGTGTAAAATATGGAGGATAAACTTATAGACGATGTAGATGATGCTCGAGAGGTCACTGAGGAAGAGAGTGCATCTATTGACATATCAAAGAATCTATTGTGAGTACTGTTAAATTATAAGGTAAGAAGTTAAGCAGACTGAAAAGATTCAACTGCATATAAGACTGTCTTCATCAAACATTTTCCAAATTAAGTATTTTTATTAAAACAATGAAGTGTTCAAAACAATAATGAGATGTTCATAAGAATAATGAGATGGTCAAACAGTTTTAAGATGTACAAAATAATAATGCAATGTTTAAAACAACAATGAAGTGTTCAAAACAATAATGAAGTGTTCAAAACAATAATGAGATCTTCATAAGAATAATGAGATGGTCAATATAATGAAGTGTTCAAAAGAATAATAAGATTTTCATAAGAATAATGATATGGTCAAATAATTTTAAGATGTTCAAAGCAATAATGAAGTGTTCAAAACAATAATGAGATGTTCATAAGAATAATTAGATGCAATGTTTAAAACAATAATGAAGGGTTCAAGACAATAATGAGATGTCCAAAACAAAAGTGAATTGAGCAAAACAATAATGTTCAAAACAATAACAGAATGCTCAACAAAAAATAATGAGATGTTCAAAAGAATAATGAGATGTTCGAAACAATAATGAGACGTCGAAAACAACACCGTTAATGAATGGTTCAAAACAATAATAGGATGTTCAAAACCAAATCCAAACCAAATGAGAAACGTTCGAAACGTCGTAAACAATAATGAGATGTTCATAATGATTATGAGATGTTAAAAACAATAATGAAATGTTCAAAACAATAATAGAATGCTCAAAACAACAATGAGATGATCAAAATGAAAAGGCCCCCCACCAGTAAAATGTTAAAATATACAAGTTTCATTTTGCTTGAACACCAGAGTTATTACCACATATCATCCAGACTTGTTTTTGTCGTTAATGTCGTTTATTCGATCTCATTTTCATCATCCATGTTGTTTTTATCTCCTTGTAGATCGTTTGCATCTACATTGTAGTAAATTTAAATAAACCAAAATATTTGTTCTTCGTTGTAGGACATTTCTAATTAGTTATAATATTTCGAAATGGAAACTAGATCGTTTTTGGAAGAATGAAAAGGGATAATCAATGGTCTACCGTGAGGTTGTCGCAGGATAATTGGATAACAGATGTATAACGTAGTCGCTGGATG
>JAODAG010324514.1:0-10186 GCA_027574785.1 Orphnurgus asper | reverse complement strand
TAGTTAACGAATCAAGTGCGGTATTAGTACCTAGTAAATGAATGAAGTGCGGCATTAGTAACCTAGTTAATGAATCAAGTGCGGCATTAGTACCTAGTTAATGAATCAAGTGCGGCATTTATAGTTAACGAATCAAGTGCGGTATTAGTACCTAGTAAATGAATGAAGTGCGGCATTAGTAACCTAGTTAATGAATCATAGTGCGGCATTAGTACCTAGTTAATGAATCAAGTGCGGCATTATGCGGACTATTATTGCTGGAAAATCCGTCTCGACGGTATGTTTGTTCACCATTAATAGTCTAATTTCTAATCTAACACCAATATAGTGATGAAAGTCGCTGATTTTGTTGTATGATAGAATTACTGACTGTTCGTTGTGTAATAACAGATCACATATCTCAATAACGGATGGTTCAAGGTTGTAGAATTAACTATAATGAGGTGAGATTAATTACAACCTCTATATAATGGGATACCAACTTGATAATCCAGGTGAGGTGAGATCCCTTATTGAACCTCTATATGAGAGGATACCAATAAACTATATAGACCTATATAGCACTGTTAGTCCAAGTGAGATCATATCCCTTATAGAACCTTTCTATGAGGGGATACCAGTTGACTATAAGAGCACTGTTAATCCAAGTGAGTGGAGATTACTTTGAATCTCCATATGAGGGGATATACTATAAGACTCTCAGTAGTCATCATATGTTTAATCCAGATAACTATTAATTATTTTACTCGAGAATGAATAACAAATGACCACCAAAGACGATTTCACCAGCTGGATGCTATCTACAGCAACAACACATAACAGCGGCTTCCCTCACCCGCAACATATCTTACACGAACACAGCGCTCGTGGACATGCTTTAAAATCTAACTGGTAAAGGAAGTGCATTTTTTTGTTCACTTTTGTAAAATGTGGTCCAATTTAGAGCCATGCAGAAGCAATTCCCGGACAAGAACCCTTATCAGAATACATTAGAAAATATATGTTTGTTGTTTCAAATTACGTTAAATTAAGGGCCAATACAGCTGTTGTTTAAGAAATCCGTTCGGTCGCCGAAGCTTTATTTGAGCCAGATACACCAGGCTTCGACCGCCAAGGTTGTAGTACGAACATCGGTCGTACCCGCTCGTAGTTCTGCTTCGAACCAACTGACATACTGTTGTCGCTACATCGCTGACAGAGCTTGATATTGAAGAAACCGTACATGACAGGATCTATGCACACGTTTAGGTATGTCAGAGCCCAAAGAGTATCAGACACCACCGACGGAACGACGTTCACGACCTCGTGTTTTCGAAAATGATACCAGAGTTCCATCCCGTAAAAAGGCGACCAACAGAGGAGGAAAGTTATGGTCAATCCCACTGTCAGACGCATCACCTTCTTGCGAGCTCGCGGAATGGTATCCCCGCTGCTCTTACGAAAAACGTACATATTACGTTTGGTAGGCAGGCAACCTGTAAGAACGAAAAACAGAGGCATTAATTACATTTATTGATTACCTCATTGTTCTGAAACTGATAAAGTGGCCCATAGGTCCAAAACAAGAGAGCTAGTCACCTCCTCGGAAACAAGAGTAGTTTCAGTTCACCTGCTTCATCCATCCATCCATAGCTTTGTCTAACCAGAGGAATGTAATTGACACAAATTCCTTGCAGTGGTTGCAAGAAAACCCTCCCAAGAAAGAACCTGGGATCTAATCCAAACAAAACGGCAGCATATGCCACGGCTTCAAAAGCCAACTGACCAACTTCTCAGCCTCAATCCTATTTCGTTTGGACTGCTAAGGCTAAAGATCATTGGGCGGGTGTAGTGCCACATAAAGATCTTAGCCAAAAGGCCGAAAAATTCCAGCAGTTGCCCCAAGTGTTAAAAATTAAATGAAATTTAAGTGTACCTATACTGTGATCCACCGATATACTGTATCCTAACTACTTTAAATAGATATGTGTCGATTTAAATCGAAACCGCCTGATTTCTGCGCACATACATCAATTTAAATTGTTATCTATCTCAGCTCCCTGGATCTTATTTAATCGAAACATTCTGATTTACATTAAAACGTGTACCGATTTGTACTGATATTGCGAAATATCTTACTGCAGAACGTGGGGAGTGGGGTTCGTCTATATCACCGTAAGTATCACGATCCCGTTTGCACTAACCCCGATTCATTTAGCGATGGGCCTTAAGGTATGACATTACTACACGGTATATTAACATGAGTAGGCATGATAATTGCGAAGATATACATATACGGTATTGCATTGCGCATGTTCAGTGGGGAAATTCGCAATAGTACCGATTAAATTATGTTTGTTTCAATTTGAATTGCACGAAAGTCGGTAGATTTCGATGTTATTTGAAACTGATCTAAATTGGGATAAGTTTCGTTCATTCCATGATATGATAGCAATGATAGGAGGGACACTTCATTGCAGTCATTATGGGCTACCATACAATTCTATCACACGAGGTGCACAGGGGAGTTGCTAGGGTGTTGTGATGGGGGGGTTTGTATAATTATAATTTTCCAACTGGGCAGAAGACTCATAGTTCCGGTAATTAAGCGTAGCGCCACTATCCGTTGGCGTGGAACGTAGAAAGAAGAATTTTGACAGATGGCCGATGGCAGATGGCCGGAAATGGCACTTCCCAGGTCTTCCAAGTAACATCTGACAATCTTTGTTTTGACATGTGATAAATTTCCACTTCCAAAAAAGGGTAAATAGTTTACTTTTTTTCTTAATTTCTTGGGGGGTGGAACTTCCCCTGCTGCCTCCTCCACTGGACACGGCCATGGTTGACACGTACATAGCGTAGAAATGAAAGTTTTGGGTAAAAATACCTCTTAGATCGCCGAAAATGACACTTCCTAGGCCTTAGTTGCGTAGGCCCTCATTATTTTGGAAGGCCCTCATTTTTGTAAAACAGTGCCTACTGACTGATGTGTCTATTGGGTACAGTAAATGGTTGCCTAACGTTAGTCCCATGGACGTGGATCCTTCATAAAAAGTGGGGGAGGGGTTTTTTCAAAATATAGATTTGTGGCCTTAACGCTTTGCGCCGAATAGGCGTGGGGTCCAGTGGCCCGCCTAGGAAAGCTACGCACATTTGACAGCTTTATATGCTCCAGTTGGCCTATTTTATATTTCCGATAGACCAAGATTTCAGACAAATTAGGCTATCCCAAACATTTTACCCCAAAATATATTACCAACAAATCTCAGTATAACCATCCACGGTTATAGCCAGGGGAAGATGAGTGGGGGCGGTGTGGGGTGCATGGAATTCCAACTGGATGGATATTTTCCAACTGAGTGTCGGTACCAGCTAGTGTTTCGACAATTATGGGGAGAGAAAAAATGGGCCGTAACAAGATCCTCTACAAAGCTGTTTGTCTGTGCACGGTCTGTACAAGGTCGGAACGGTAGGATACTACAGTGTGATAGTCGGATCCTATATCTGCACGTAAGGTTTGGGCGAAAATGAGAAATTTGAAGGTCGCATGGCCATATTTATAGTTGGATTTTATCAGGGAACATTGAAATATCAGAAATTCCAACTGGTAGCTCTGATTTTCCAACTATCATCGTCATTTTGACCAACTTTTGGGGGGGATGAGACACCCCCACCCCCACCCCCTCTAGAGATGTCCCTGGAGGGACACTTCATTGCAGTCATTATGGGCTACAATACAATTCTACCATATGAGGGACACTTCATTGCAGCATGCTAATAAACATATTTTTATCCCAAAAGAAAACATCATTTAAACGAATTCAACGTGATAAAAAAGAACATAAATTTTACTCACTTGATGTTTTTGAATGTAGAAAACAATACGTTATTGTGTATTTCGTTAGATAATAATATTTAATAAGATAATATATAGCTGATCGGCGTTGTCAACTTAATACTCTTCCCCCCAAACACTTGGAAATGTTTAGTTCATTCAACATACCCCTGTTGAATGATACAGGTCTGTCGTTATGTTACTCACACGTAATAAATAATAGTACACTGACAGACTGCTAGAGACAAAGAGATTATAACGATTGAACATGATGTCATTATTTAGCACACTTTTTGCAAAATACTGGTTCGATGCAACGGCATCATACAATGCTGATTGGAGCCGCACTTATAGCGCAACATACGATAAAATGTCAGACTACGCTAAAAGTACCTTGACCCCTGAAGATTTTGTCATGCAGATGTAGTGAAGGAAACGACATTGCCCTGGGACAGGGACAGCATATCCCCATGGACGGGGAGGGGATACGGCCCGATGACTGACTCAAGTTGGAGCAACAATATTGGGACCCCTTTGTGCTATTTCGTTAAGTATTGACTTCTTTTTCTTTTAAATAACAGGATTGAATCAATTTGCATTTCACATTACCAATGGCGGATTGATGGGGGTATTTGGAGCCACCCCCCCCCCCCGACCTCCACAGAAACGTAAATATTTGGCAGATTAACGTACAACATGGACATACATTGAACATAACTTTGCTTGAAAAGTTAGAAATATAACACAATTTTACAGCTAATCACCCTTAATTATACATATTTTGTCATATTGGAGAGGGAGTCCCTCACCTGACACCCCTCCCCATGACGCAGTTCAGTCACCCTGCAGTACATTGTCCCCCAGTGGCCGATCCGACAACTTTCTAAAACTTGACCACGTTGACCACTTGATTACGTGACAAAATCCAGAAAATTGACGTTTTGACTAGATGATCGGTTCTCGTCAAAATTGCACACTTACCACTAACTCGTCAAGACAAAGAAATATCTGAAAAGTGACATTTTGACGAGATGCACCTACTCGACACATTTTAACTAGACGGTACGAACCGAACAACGCGACAATTTGCAGAAAATTTATGCATTGACGTCAATTGTCTGAATTTTGACATTCGTCCAGTTTGAGATATATGTTGCTTTGCCAAATCGGTATGCATCGCGAAAGCACTGCCCTTCTGCAAAACAAAAAAACGGCAGAATATGCTACTGCCTAATCCTATCTCGATCGGGTGTTCATTAGCCAAAAGGTCGAGAAGTAAGATGGATTAATTTGCAATTTCGTTACAAATAGCTCACGTCATGTGTCGCAATGATATAGTTTATAGTATACGACTAATATGCGAATCTGTATATAGTAGGCCAATATGTATATCATAATGCATCATAATGCAATGTAGTAACGTAAATGTAGCCACACATACTGCGGACTGCGATAGTCGACCTGAATTTATAATAGTTAAAGTTTTATTACAAATTATGTGAAAAGAAATCTGGACAAACAGTTTTCTTTCTTTTTTCAAGACATTAACAAGCTCATCGAATTTAGCACACGACCGCTTGGTATCGTCACATTTATTTAGTCTTTGACATCAGTCGGTCACTCGTTACAGGTTACATTAGCTCAAACAGAGACATTAAAATCAAATATACTCACATCCGTTTCCTCGGGAGCATACCTTCATCAATATGGCGGTGTAGCAGGCGAGAAGTACGACAAGAGGTATGACATAATGTACTAAAAACAGAAAAGCAAAGTCGAGGTGCCAGGTGATTGTATCAGCCACCATGTTCATGTCGATGCACTGTGTGAATGTGGGATCCATAGGCGGAGATAAAATAGAGTAGATGAAATACTGTAAGAAGAACAGAAGAAAATCATACTTGAATATATGACAATGTGATAAAAAAGTTTTTATTAGAGGGAGACAGGTAATGGTGATATGTCATTAAAGGTTGAGCCAAGTGAACTATAATAACTATATAATTGTTCAAAGTATTTCGCTAACTACTGAGAACAATTGAACTTTGAGTTTTACTTAGCTCTATAATTCAGTACATTGACCTTGTAGTAATGAGGTGATACGTTTAAATGGTTCTCGCGCCGCACAAACGACATATAAATGAACCTTATGGATGAGGAAAGGATGAGAAGGAGCTTGGTCCGATGGTGAAAAACCAAACTGAGAGGAACATAATTTAAGTACCCTCGTGATATTTGTAATTAATACCTACATATCTAGAATATATGTAGAATATTGTAACAGAGCGATCCTAGCGATTTTTAAAGCCGTGCTTAACTATAGTGATGGTTTTAGGTGTTACACGTGTAAACGTGTATTAGTGATAATTTAATTATGCTAATGTTCCTTTTAGTAGAAGCCGTGCGTGTTTTCAGAGTTGTTCTCCTTTGAAGAAAGCGATCTTGACGGCCTAGCCTTTTGTACGAATCTCCGGTCTCCGGAAGACCGTCTAGCTGGCGCTGTGCTGCCTTTGTTTCGACTACCGGTCTCCGGAAGTCACGTGACCGCCGAACTATCGCTGGCGTGTTCCTGGAACCCCTTGCCTCCGGAAGTCTCCGGATAGCTCAGCTGGCGCGGGGTCTATGATGATTGTTATATTATCGACGCGCGTTTTCTGGAGTAACTGATTCAGTATAAAAGCAACCAACGCTTACGTTCAAAGAGAGAGGGAGGCACGAAGGCACTTCACTACTTGTAATGATCTTGTGTACTGCAGAGATTCCAGCTGTTAGTCGCCAAAGTTGGGACTTGGTTAATGGTTAATGTATGTGAAGTAGCCAGCATCTTGTGCGCAATGATTGGTGATATGGACGACTGCCCTATTAGGCAGGAGGTGACGTTACAATATACATGACTGAATTTATTGGATCTTGCCTCGTATCTCTCTTGTGAGTTTGTTGTTACTGAGTAATCGAATGTCGTTCCCAATGCTGTATGATGTAATGAACAGGAGACATGACTATGCCTATCAAACGATAGAACAGAAGCTATGATATGGACGGACTGTGACCTACCAGAAAGGAGGTGACGTTACATTGGTGCTAGCATATGGGATGTATTCCTATATATAAGTGGATCTGGACGGACTGCCCTATCATATAGGACGAGACGTTACATTGGTGGCAGCGTATGGGATTTATTTCTATTAGGCAAAAGGACAACAAGGGGAAGCCGGGATCTGGACTGCCACCCCCCCCCCCCTATCAGACAGGACGCGACGTTACAATATATTGGCGTGTACTTATTGGATGATAGTAGGTACATGTGATGAGGTGTGCCACAAAGGCGAACGACTGTGGAGTAACAGCTTAAACATCTAAAGAAACAATCGGTGTCAGAGTCCACTCTAACCCAAAAAGCCGATATATCGACATTAGTATACAGGAGTTTCCATGGCTCACCTACCAAGCAAATGATTATGTGCTTTGCTCGATAAGTGTAAAGCAAATTGCAAATCTAAAATTGCAATCTAACATTAGCCAGCAATAAAGAACAAACGTTTCCGGAGTATTTTGCAACTCAAAAAGAAAGGCTCTGCTTCGATTTCGAGAACTCTCAGAATGTCATATATTGGCAGTTGAATATGAAGCGCGTACTCCTACTGGTGGGGATGTACTATGAATGTGCGACGATGTGACAAAGAAAATTTATAAAATGAAGACGCCAATATCTCATAAAGATCATTGAGTGTTTACAACTACTTCAACAAGGCCTATCCTTACAAGGCAACACAGACAGCCACACGAAGAGCTAAGTACAATCCGTTCTTATTGAAGTGGTAAAATTCGGAACGTAGAAGTGAAGAAAAAATTACTAGCAATGAGATTCAAAATGAAATTTGACAATAATGGTTCATAATGTTATCCGTGATATTGTTTACGGACTATGTTTTATGTAGTGTTAAAACAAGGGACAGAAGCGTCGTATATGAAAACCACAAATTACTGCGAAAGTCTCTAAAAAGGCCTTTCGAGTATATGCCATTAAAACATGGCTAAAAAGTGACATTTCTTCGAGGGAATTTCTTCTGGGAATCTTATGTTAACAACGACAAATTATCATTGCAATTTGAAAAAGCATTCAAATACTCTTTGAAACTGACGATGGCCATGGCCCTGTATTCGTATGGTACTTGACCATTTACATGACTTCAACAACATTCTCCCGTTTTTACCCGATATGCCTAGCTGTATGGTCAATGCAATATTTATTTTGCAGAACTGAGCTTGAGAAGACTTTAACAAGGTGGCTTTAATAAGGATATAAACCAAATAAGGGCTAAAACTGGCCAGCTTCCCGCCATCCCATCATCATATTGCCCATTGGACCAAGAGATCATTGGGCTAGTGTAGTGCCACGTAATGTGTAGCGCATGGCTCTGTATGTTGGAGGATATCCCCATCATTAACCAATGCGGGCAGCCCTTAAAAACACAGATCTACAACACACATGGTCTTAGACCAAAGAGAAGCCGAGAAGTTGAACTGACATTTAGTAACTCTGGACAGAGATTACAGTACCCTTACCCAACTCTCATCCCTTCCGTTTTAAATAGTTGCTTTGGAGTGAAGTTTTCGAAATTAGCTCTCGAAGCCGAGATAGTTTAAGTATAAAGGGTGATATGCATTTGAGTAGTTCTTATGGCGTTACTCTTTGTCCTTTTATGATAACGAGAACGATTCTAAACCTGTTGACTTATTAGTCACCAATCTGCGGACTAGTCCAAAATAGGCAATAAATATAAGCATTTCTATAAGTGCTGTATGCAGACACGGTTAGAACATTTTCCCTTATTGAACTGTCTTTTTTGGGGGGGAGAAGTGTGACACCAGTCAAAAGAAAACAAGACAGTCTCTTCCCCTTTATATATTTCACTTTTCTGCAGTTGTGTACATTATGTTTTACAACCCTGTGGCATACGATAGAACCCATGATCATGACGACTATTATTGCGATAGTTGAATGAAGGATATTTCGTTACAGTTAATAATTATTCAAATGTGTATGCTACTTATACATTCCCAAGATTGCATTGGGTGCATTTTAAGCAGTAAGTTCGAAAAATATTGAAGTCGCGCCTGGTTTCTTGGGTTATATGTTTCTCCTTCTATATTTTTATGGAAATTGCTACTTTTAGCTTCCACAACAGACTCTTTCATTCTGGTTTTTAAAAAAGTGCCAACTGACCAGCTTCCTAGACTGGAGCCAAGAAAACCTCCCAAGAAGGAATTTGGGATTCAAACCAAACAACGGCAGCAAGTGCCAAATGACCAGCTTCCCAGGCCAAGTCCTATTTCGATGAGACTACTGACGCCATAGATAGATACCATGGCGAGTGTAGTGTCACGTAATGTGAAGCGCATGACTCTGTTGGAGGTCATAACCCCATCCTCAACGAGTGAAGGCGGTCCAAAACATCACATATACATGATATTCATGATCCAAGCCAAAAGACCGAGAAGCGTATGCATAATTGACATCCGTGCCGAAAGCCTCTCCTGCTTTAACATGCTATTTAAAAGAACGGTGTTAAGCATATCTTTGCCTCTGTGTTATAACACTCCACACATGTTAATTTTTGGAAGCCACTTGTGTTAAAACAGAAATATGGGGAGCTATAGTAGGGGATGTGTTGAACGTGACAAGTCTAAGGAACCGCAAATGTACAGAGTGGCTTAATGCTCATTTGGCATGAGGAGAAATATTGAGAATGGAGAAGTATTGGAGAGATTTGCAGTGTTAGTAGTTGAGAGATTTTCAGTGTTAGTAGTGGAGGGATTTGCAGCGTTAGTAGTTGAGGGATTTTCAGCGTTAGTAGTTGAGGGATTCCCAGTGTTAGACCTAGTAGTTCGGGGATTTTCAGTGGAATTGTTGAGGGATTTGCAGAGTTAGTATATTATTGAGGGATTTTCGGTGTTAGTATATCTATGTTTTCATGTTTTTTTATCATGTTTGATTAATACAGTAAAATGTAACTGGAAAGTAAAGAACTCGTAATGTAACGCTGGTTTAATTACATTTGATCGCATAATTGTAAATTGTTACACTGCGTAGTTACCAATATTAATTTACACTATTACATGATCATACTTACAAAAGTTGTAGCTCGTCACTGAGATTAGATAACTTGGAACTCATTACTTCTCTCACCTGCTAGATATGTTATTGCATAATTCAAACGAGTTTGAAGATAACCCGCGTATCGTTATGTTCATTCATCCATTCACACATTATGAAAGTAGTGTTACTTCAATGGCGCCGATTTCCATCAGGCTCTGAGCTTTAATTTCTTGTACTCGCTTTTAACACACACACACACACACACACACATA
>JAODAG010324513.1:0-18841 GCA_027574785.1 Orphnurgus asper | reverse complement strand
TATAAGTATGTGAGTCAGGTATAAGTATGTGAGTCAGGTATAAGTATGTGAGTCAGGTATAAGTATGTGAGTCAGGTATAAGTATGTGAGTCAGGTGCAAAGCCATGGAGTCCTATGTATGTGAGTCGAGGTCTATGTGAGTCAGGTGCAAGCCATAGACGACTATGTGGGTCAGGTGAGTGGGGTGGATACCCTCTAGAAAACAAATGGTCAATTTCAACATGTAAATAAACATTCTAGTGGATTTTTAAGCTTTTAATTTACTCACTAAATATTTTCAAAAAATATATTTGCGATCATCTCTCGTTCCCTCCTTTTTTACAACAATGAAACGTTCTGTTCAGGTTTAACAAATTGTTTGTCGACCAGCGAATATCAATCTGCGAATTACTACTTCCTACTTCAAACGATATTATGAAGGCTGCACCGAAACAAACCCGCCCCATGCGTTCTGCCATCTCTCCTTTACTGCAACTCACACGGATGTGACTTTGAAGTGCGCGGGGCAATTTCCGTGCCTCCGTGTAATGAAAAAATTACTGTCAAACAACGTTTTACAATCTAATAATACATCAATCACCCAGGTGTCAGATTTTCATAATTCCCCCAAAGTGGCTTGGCAATACTTTCAGTTTCACAAACTCACATCTCTTCCAAAACATCATGAGAACGGTTATCAATGATTGAGATGATATCCAGGACGGTCCATATAATTTAATTTGTCAGGCAGGAGATATTCGATACTGATATTTTATTATTATAAGTTGAAAGCTGGTTTTGTTTACCTTTTATGTACATCTGGCTTTAGGGAATAGTAGTAGTAAATTTCTTCAAAGTAGCTTAGCATGTTTCTTGATGATAACAATATATATATACATATGCACTCCATAACTGCAGTGTTTCCCAACCTGGGGATAAATTACCCCCGAGGGGTAATGAGCCGATTTTGGGGGGCGGGTAATGGCACTGCTGCCGACAGAAAAAATTGTCAACTTCTTCGTATTTTGTGCCCTTTAAATAAGAAAATTGGGAAATGTTATTTAGCTGAATTTAATACAACATCATAGGGGGTGTTTGAAAAATCGTAACTCGATGTGGCACTTTTTGACATAATCCTACCATTCCCTTTGTTTTGTATAATTTTTTGATCCGCCATAAATAAAAATGAACGAACAGACACTTACCAATTTCCATTTTTATGTCAGTCAGTTAGTGACTTACGGCTCGTCACTAACTGACTAACATAAAAAGTTACATAAAATATTGCAATACATTGCACCAGATTGCATCTGAGCAACTTTAATTATACCAAGAAATCCCCTCCCCTTAGACCCCTCCCTCCCCCAGGACGGCAAACTCACATTCTCGGCCCTGTGGGGGTAACGGGCTATGGAGGATAGACCATTTTGGGTGACGGTTCAAAAAAGGTTTGGAAGCACTGCCATGACGGAAGGTCAATCCTTTGTCCAATATATATATATATATGGTAATTTAAAACATGTTGTACCCGTTCTCTTCAAGACATGAAACAGTCAAAAGACCACATCTCGATAATTCGGTGGTAAGGATCTCGTGTAAATGTAGGCACACAACACAACATACAGGACAGACGGTGGCAGTAATCGACCATTTTAAAGATCAACCGTATACTGTCGCCATTTTTATCAAGATAAAACTGATTTCCCCAACGAAAAAGTTTCCCAAAAGAGATGCTCGGGGGGTTTCGCTCTGTGTCCAGGACGCCCCGCATGGAGAAGATAAAAAACAATAGAACTTGGTGACAGGGGCGTTGGTTTGGGGGGGGGGACGACAGAGCACGGGGCCGTCCACCAAGTCTGGTACCCTGGGTGCCACCAGAAATGAAAGGCAAAAGAACTATGTATGCTTTCTTTTAGTTTGGTTCACTTTAGAAAGAGAAGGATCCTCATACAAAAAAAGATCCCAAAAGCCAAGGACAACAAAACCACATGAACCCAAACCAAACAGACCTCATAAGTCTACCCATCCTGGACAAAAAGTTTCTATCAAGAGCTTTCTTAAAGGCATTGGCATTTGTGGACACTAAATACAACCGATTCAAGGCAGACTATTCCACTCATCCACAACACTCTCTCTCTCTCTCTCTCTCTGAAAAGAAACTATTCCTATCATCTAACCTATATCATCATCCCTTCATGAAACGGTGCATGGGCCTCATCTCAGCTCGATCAACTCATATAAGACTTACTTGTGTCCGGTCGGAGCGACGAAGTAGAGACAGACGTGGACCCTAGTGTCCGGGATGTGCTTCTTACGGGTGATGCTGACCTCCTCCGTCAGATACTTCTCGTACTGTTCGTTGATGTACTCTATGATGGGAGTCCAGCTGCAGCGCGAAACAGATCAAAATCAGACCGTTCAAGGCTGTATGTGACGTATCGGTGACACTTCTTGTTAATTGCTGCATTTTCTCCACCATCCGCCCCCCCCCCCACTCATCCACCAACCCACCTAAAAAAAAAAACACCGACGGGTGTGAGTTTTTACGGGCGACATGCTTTACCGGACTCCCTATACCCACATTTAAATGTACTATGGTATCTCGCAACCACTAAATATACCCTAACGGCGCCCTTTTGCATCCCCCCCCCCCTCATCATCATCACCATCAGAGTCCCGACCCATAGACTTCTCCTTTATCCAAAAGACCTCCCGCAAGAAATTACAACTTGGTACTGACTCATGACATGTATCCGTCAGAATGTAACATTATGATCACGGTACATGACTGACCCTGTAAGGAACCAGATTGACCACCACTTTTCGTGCATATCCAAGTCGAGGCAAAAACCTTACGAGCTCATAGGTAGTACTGGGGCGTCAGTCACATTGCTCTAGCTTTAGAAACGACTTGTGAGTGAGGATTTGGATAGTTTGACATGTTGTTTGCACTCTTAATTAGCTAATTAGCTCAATATAAATGAGGTCTAATTCGGCCGACATCGAACTGTACGTGTTTAGTGATTTATTACCGGTATCTTTCCAATGGAGTCAAAGGTATCGGAGAAGAAATTCTTGTAAAAATATTCAAATTAACCGTTTACGAAATTTTCCTACATGTAGTCCACTCAAACTTATACCTTTATAACTTTCTACCTAGAAAAAAAAAGGTAAAGAAAAGTAAAAGTTAGGGCGGCCGAAGAGATATACATCGCAATCCTTACCAATTTTCGTTGTTGATGTGATCCCCAAAACCGGGCGTGTCGGTGATTGTCAATTTTAGTCTGACTCCGCTCTCCTCGATGACTGAGAAGTAAAAAAAAAAAAAAAATGGAAAGATTAGTTAATAACCAACTCAGAGGTGCGAATGTCCTAATAAATGGTTGTTTCAAATACGTAATTGCTATAAGTAGGTTTTCCTAGCTATTTGTTTCAATTCCCTAATTGCTATAAGGGTTTTTTTTTTTTTTTACGAATCCTCACATTTGCTAATTATTATTCTAGTGTTGAAGCCATCAAGGGTTTATAGTTTATCATCGTAGAATAAATTATCATTAACACACAATTTCCAAAATATACAAATGTTACATCGTGTTTTGAAGGAATCTTCCTTTTTCCATTTAATTTTACATCATATAATTATGGTTTACATTTTGTCCACAGAGAATCACACAGCTGCAACTAGGTCAACCATTGTTCAATGTCTAATTGAGAAAACAGCCATAACCCTCTTCCTGGAAGCAGTATAGGGAGCGTATCCCTCTCCACTAACTGCCCATTCAGGGCTTCAAAAGAAGCCGGAAAGGCCTTGTCCAGCAAAATATTTCACGAACCAGTACATAGCGAAGATACAAGGAACTGCATGGATCACAATGGCTGTTTTCCCAGAGGTACATTTAGCAGAAATGAGTTACGATAAAATCTAGCAGCACTTTTGGTCCCTGTGCAAAGTGAACGCTGCTGTCTTGAAGACATGCAACATACAACAACATCAAATCGTTCAATATGCAAACAACATCAAAAATACAACATAGAAAAACAACATGAAAACATACAAACAAACATCAAAACATACAACCTACAAACAACACCAAAATATGCAATGTCAAAACATACAAACAACATCAAAACATACAACAAACAAACAACATCAAAACATGCACACTACATCAAACAAAAGAAGGAATAAGTATTAGTTAATCTCTAATGAACCTGTCAGACATTCCTTTCTGTTTTTCAGGTCAGCTCGTCCTCAGTTTTGAAGTTCGTTGTCAAAGTTTAACAATATTTCAGTCAAAGTAAGTTTTCCTGAGTTAATATAATTCCTATTCAGCTTAACCTAGGAAACTCCCCAATGATTAACAGACTCTCAGAAAGGGAAATAAAAAACAACCAAGAATAAAATGCATCTGTCACCATAGTAAGCAAGCCTAGTTGGTTTGAATGTGCGATTTACGAAACATACAAGTAGGTTTCATTATCTACATATTGTCACGATGAGATATTTACTTCCTCGGTTCGAAGCAAAAACAAACTTGGAAAAGGATTTGCCGGACGGGTCAAGTGGCACGCGTACCGTGACTGACGGACTTGACCTGGACGGACTGCGGGATGGGCGGCGCGTCTGCCTGGGAGTCCTCGGTGCTGCAGGCCCTGCGGCTCACTTTGGCTCGGAACAACGTGTTGACCAGCGTGGACTTGCCCAGACCACTGGGCCCTAGGACGGAGACCCAGAGGGAAGGAAGGAAAGATTCGAGATTCGAGCCGTATTGCAGTAACGGTTTATTCTGATCGGCGTTGCTGGCACATGGTTAAAGGGGGAACAGCTGGTGCATGGTAATTAGTCTGGCGAAACTGCTAGCAATATGTGGTGACGACTAATCGACATTATTTTACGAGTAATTTTGAAGTGATTTAATTAAATGCATACGTTGTAAATTTTCAATTTCATTTTTTAGTTTTAATTTTAAATATTTTCAATTTATTAAATTTAATAAATATAAATTTATTGAAATTTTATTTATTAAACTTTAATATTTTAATTGTTAAGATTCAATCAAATTTTAAATTGACATTTCCATTCCACTTTGGATGAAGCAATTTGCATATATGATACACTTATAGCCTATAGGTCTATAGGTGTGAAAGAGCAATGGGGAGACCACATCATTCAGTCATCTTTTTAGCAATCATTATACAGACAGCAGTTATTGATAATAAATTTCAGTTTGCTTATAAAAATTATAGCCTCCCCCCAAAAATAAAATAGAATGAAATGAACTTTTAGGCAAGTGTGCATGCATTCAATTCAGCTGCAAGATGAAAGCAAACGTTTTACCGGACACACGATGACAAATGTCAGAGTACTATAGCGATCATTTGCCTTGACCATAACACGCACTATGCTTTCATGCTACGCCGGGGTGTCCATGAACATTTTTTATTCTAAAACAGCTACTTCACTGGCTATACCAGTTTATGAAAGTGTAACTCCTTGTCTTTCAGAAGACACTCGCATTAAATTGTTTTAAAACTTCACTGAATGTACATCTTCATATTAAAAAAGAAGAGTACGTCTGTCCAGATTAGTTAATCAGTTGACGTTTCGAGGTAGTAACGACGATGACTGACGAGGCTAAACTTACTTGACACATGACAAAGATACGCTCCTCCTCTAATATCATGTAAACCTAACATTGATTGGCTTACTGTCACCATGATGCACATCTCACAACGAATGAAATACTTTGTACCATATCGTTCGAATGCTTGGGCTTTCATTATCTACATCGCAATATTCATGAGCCACGTCAGAGCGCAAACGCTACATCACAGACATCGTGTCAAACGAACATCAAAACCGCCAAATACTCTAGGTTATGTAGCTTTCCAAATATTTTGGCGAGTTTGAATTTAAACAAAATACGACCTATTTCCAGCTATGAGCATGTTTAATTAGAGCAATATTGCTGTGCTTCTGTTTGCGTTAAACAACCTGATTTTGTAAGTAAGAAACTCGCAGGAATGCCGGCTGGCTCCAATGCCCCCAAAGCATTCGTTCCCGTGGGTGCAAACGGTCGGTTCGAAAGTCATCCAAATTACCCGCACGATGGCTACTCTGTAACCTGCGGTTTTACACCGGTGGTTATACACTCACCGACGACCATGATGTTGTACTCAAATCCCCGCTTCAGCGCCTTCTTCCGGATCTGTTCTTGGATGCTGTCGATGCCGACGTAGCCCTCTACCTCCGTCTTCAGCGACCCCCAGTCGTTGCTCTCTGCCGACGTTACCGACATGATGGTATAGCCTGCCTTCGCGGATGTCCGCAAGATTTCGCCCGGCACCTTTCCGTGGTAAAGGGGGCAAAAGGAAACGCAGAACGGGAAGACGGGATTACAATACGGCCCGGAACCAAGAAAAAAAAGAGCCCCACAAATACTTCCGACCTGGTAGCCAAAATGTCACGACATGGGAGGGACGAGGAAAAATGCTGCACGAGATTGTCATCTGCTGAAAGTCTCGAAAAAAACATGTACTACTACGTCTGTCAGCCGAAGTAAGTTTTTTGTGAGGTATTCCAAATATGAAGATGCGGCCAGGCCTGCTTTCAGGATTCCTGCTCTGCCATCGGGAGGTATTGTTACGTCGATTGACGAGTCGAGAGCAGGACACAACACTCACGATCAAATGAATATACTGTTAATTGATAGCAGAAAGTTGCTTCTCAAAACAAAAAGACACATATGTTCCTATACAGTGGCATAGCTATGGGGGGAGGGGGACAGGGGGAAAATTGCACCCTACCTTGGCTGAAATCCTAGAAAGAAATCCTGAAAAATTTACCTCGAAAACAAAAATAGTTTACCGTTTCCGATGCCAATAAATTTGAAATTGGGAATATGAAATTTGAGTATTTTGGTATTGATATGTAACATAAAAAAAATAATAATTCGGCTTATACTGTGCCACAACCAATTACACATGAATTACACATGACCGTCAATCAATTAAAATCATCACTATCAAACTGTCTGGAGTTATACAGTTGGACAGACAGTTAAAAAGTTATTTACGGAACCCATTTATGATACATACAGTACGGCATCAATCAACACTGTTGCAAAAGTTTAAGTTGTTTCTTCTTTCGTTAATAACATGTGTGCATGCACCAATAACAATTTAGGGATCATCTGCACGCTACGGCCGATTTTCATATAGCCTATTCCAAGTACGGTAACAACCGGCATCCAACACATCGTGCTAGATTTATCATCATTTTATGAGCTACAGTATAGGCTATTCTGGAACTTCATAGTATAGCTAAGCCACACCCACTTTGGCATTGTAACCAAACTTGGAAGAGAGAGAAATAAAATTGGAAATTTCTCAATTCCAACAACAAAGGATTTGTTGTTATTTTAAGTGAGAAATCGAAGAATGTACGTTTTCTGAATAAAAACATGTACGACTTTCCATAGATTAATTAATATCGAAGCAGAATATTCCCCATCCCCCTCCTCCCAATGGAAAAGTCTAGCTACTCTGCCACTCATTTTCCTAGTTTGAAATATTCAAGTAAACTCACAGAAACAATGCAGTATAATATTATTATTCTTTGCATTACTTTCCAACTCAATAAATGCTACTTGAAGCTCTGCTTGCAGAAACTTACTACATGAAGCGAAGTTGTCAATCAAGGTTTCCAATTGTCAGAAATGTAAACAAAATCACACCGGGAGAAACCAACGAAAGTAAAATGAAAGGAGCATTGATAAATTTAAAAATCCTTAGTGTGACGTTGAAGAGTCTTATTTCAATATAGTTTTTATTATTTCATTCACTTAGAGTTATGTTTATGGATAGTTGTTGATACATGCAGTTTTTACTACAAGAGGTGATGTGATGCAGCATGCAGTTTCATTTCCTATGTTTATGTTAATTAATTTATGTCACAGTGTGATCGAGGACGTGTAACAAAACTGCAGTACGTTGCATTTATGTAAAGTCTCGCAACAGAATATGTAGGAATTAAACCTTTGAGGACCGAACACGGTTTCCATCAAAATTAAAACCAATAAACCAAGCCTGCCAGACTATATACTGACCGCATGGAACGTGATTAAATGATCTTTTCGAGACAAATTTCAATAGAAAGTATAAAGCAATATTATGGTACCCACTGCATGTTATACATACCCAAAAAAATAGGGTTTGTATTGCTGTTTACAAAATATGTATACACAGGGACAGGATATTTAGTACCTGATGAGATGATATGACTGTGAAAGATTAAAGCAAGGTGAATCTGAGGTGTTTTTACGTTATAAAATCGGGGGGGGGGGGGGACTAATGGAAAAGAGAGGCCATGTTCATGCCTAGCTGAACAAAACATTTAAAGTGTGAGTCCTAATTTCCTGTTTAAAGAGGCATTGAAGGAGTGGAGTGAAGATGGAGGACATTAATGTGTCAGCACAGTCATTTGCCGACAGATACGAGCCCGAGAAACACCATCGCAGCTGGACCGCATTGTCCGGTTCCGACTTCCTGGTCGACCAGACTTAACGAATAATAGTCTCGCAGAAAGTATTAATGTTCAGCTGACATTGAACAGAATTCTTAAAAGGGGAAATTGATGGAGCAGACCAGACTGACAGGATTGAAGTAGCCTTATATATCCATCTTGATGGCCTATTTCATATATAATTGCAGATACATGTACCAAACATAGGAGAATATAGCCTACTGTATGTAAGTAAGTCTTCGGTGATAGACAACAGACTTCTTAAAATAGGGGGCAATTGATTGAACAGACTGACTGGCGTGACTTTGAACAATGCAGGGGGCTTGGTGGACTAGTTTAGTTTATTAAAGAAATGGGGTCAGGAAACTGGACACAGTGTCCTAATAGCAATAATGCTAATTGGCTTAAAACCACAAGAACACAACAGACCACAATACCACACACACTGTAATGAGTGCTACTACACATGTACTGTAGCTATCAAGTTTATGGCACTTACACACTAGTTTTAGACACAATATCGAATCCAGCGGATCGATCGATTCCATGGCAGTCTATTCCACACTCATCCAAAAATTCCTGTGAGGACATGATATCAGCCTCTAGTATATATATACTCCTCAAATTATATTAATGTACTAAAAATTTATCACAAGCTTAAATCATCAAGACCATGAACAGCGGCTTGCATGAAGCACTGGAAAGTAGATCACCAAAGAACAGTATTAAAGTTAAAATTAAACTAATACCATGGCAAAGTTTTCCTAAAGTTTTTGTTAAAGTTCCAGAACTTATTCATATAGCTATGCAGCTACTTACTTCTAGGAATTAGTATAGGATGTTGAACTTTCACTCAGTAGAGAACAGTTTAGAGTCTGAAAGTTAACATTATACTGTAGATAGACCGCAGAATAGTTCAAACAGGATGTGTCCATCGTCTTTCCAGGTTGCTTATACATTTACGAGTGTATATACCTCACTCAAATAGGGAATATACCCTAGCTGCAATCACGCTAGGCGGACTACAACCTTAATTGCATTTTAACCCTCGTAAAATATTGTTTCTAACCGTAAGGAAAATTAAATAGAGAGCTCTTTAATAAGTAGTGTAACATTGTACCTAACCTTCAATTTCAAACCATAAAAATATTTAAATTACCCCATAGTTTGGGAGTCTGGGATTTAACTGACATACAGGCAGTTGTAAACTTAAAAAAAACATGATTAATAATCTACTGAACCATTCACAATACCAGGTGTAGGGAAAAGTTCAAATCAACTCATCAACTTCCCTCTGATAACAATGTCACAGATATAGCTAGGGCATGTTGATTATTCTATTTCCTTGAAGCGAAGATGCCAGTCAGCCTCCATTTAATAGAAACAACAGAAAGCCCACAGTACTAACGAACCTTGATATTATTTGAGCAAGCAAACTAATTGGATAAGGGGTGCTGGAGTGGGGTAAGACAGCCCCTCCTTCTTCACACGATGAACAAAATATATTAACAAATTGAGCGCTTTTGGATGGAGTGACCCCACACCAAAATGTGGTTGTGCCTCCTAGCTTGCTTTTCACATAGCTTGCACATAAGTGGCATAACTGCAAGGCCGGTGGCCCGGGGAGGGGGAGAGGAAGGGGTAAAGGAGGTTATCGTTTGGCAGGTTGACTTTACAATTTACGTTACCAATTTTTTGTACTGTAAAGCAACGCAATAATCGTAGTCTTGATATGTTAGGAATTACTTCGCTGTTTAATTAAATTAAAAGTTACTGTGGACAATATAAGGCTTACTTGGAAGCATATATATATTTACGGCACGGTTGTGGCTGAAGTACACGCATGCAAGCCGTAGCCAAGAGCCGCTATTTACTTTCAAGTGTCCGGAGGGGACAGAGAATTGGAAGCAATTTTTTTTTTATTTCAGTAGAAAATGGAACGAAAACACCTTTTTCGTTTAGTGTAAGTTACGCAGACGTATGACCTACGGTGGCGCATCATCCCAATGGCAATATACTTTGCGCAAATCTGTGCGGCCTTATATGCCTAATTTTACCTACAATTGTAATCTGGTACTGTATCGTTACATAGCTGTAGTACAGGCTATATACATCATGTACATATATCTCGTAGAACAACCCTTTGAAAATATAGACAATTGTAACAGTTTAAATCGATTTTGATATTGAGAAGAGATATGATCCAATAAGTTAATGTTACGCTTAATAAATAAACCTTGTCGATGACAGAGAGATGTAATTAAAACAGGGTAGTGAGCAGTGAGTGAATTATCCCCACACCCACCTCCTTCTGGCTAATTAAGTCCCGGTATACCACATAAATGTACTCTTTCATAAAGAATACATGTATACCCCACTAAAGGATGACTTCTTTTTAAAAGACTGTGGTTGCATAGATTATAAAGATGAAGTCTATAATTAATTACTCAGTAACACAGTCAGTCACACTTTACCTATAGCTAGAATTTGTTTGTATAATTGGTCCTATTTTGAGAGCAATGCACTCTTGAAAAAAATATTTGGTGATATATATATTACACGGGTCGGCAAATAACCAAATCATTTCAAAGAGTGCAGCTCTCATCACTGCTAACAAACGATGGGGGCAAATTGTGCAGTGGTATCATCATTGCCACTCTTCAAAATAGGGGAGGGGGAAAGGGGGTGTCACAGTACTTTGACCCCAAATTTAAGGGAGGGCACTGGTACAATTAAGCTTACTTTTTTTTTGCATTGCCAAATTTTAGAAGGGCACATCCACAAATTATGAGAGTGGAATATTCCCCCATTCCTACTTCCTCCCCTTGATGCCACGTGGAACCATTATAGTGTAGTCATGAACATATTAAATTGTCAAGCTTTGCATAAATATCACACTGCATACACTCTCGATCATGACTGATCATCTCGATCATGACTGATCATGTGTCTGTCCAATGAGATTATTATTTGTGTGATCCGATGATCCACTCCTCTATAGTAGTAGTACACTTGTCACTATAGAAAGTCCTCACAACTAGATTATAACCTTGGAAACTATTATTAATTCTGGTGTAAATACCATATATAACGAGCAATAACAGTTTGGGCATAAACAGCTATATATATATATATATATATACACAGTATAACAGCTAGCTACGTACATTGCAATATATTATTACAAAACCAGCTGTTTATAGTCCATTATACACTCAAGATCATGACGACCCTGCACTGCAAGCAAACTCTACATATATGTATAATTATACCGCCTATTAGAAAATGTCAGTCACACGACACGCAACTTACCTGATGAAATATAATCGCTTAATCCGGAGGATTTATGTTATCGATGATGAGATGAACAGTTACCGTTCGTCGCCGATCGTGGAGTTGAACATCAACTAGCAGAGCTAGACTGTACGAGTGAGGCCGCTACACACCCGGTCACAGAAGAACACAACGGCAGCTTTCACTTACACAATATATATTATTTCCTTCATATGTATACTATTATTAACTCTCTCTCCAGAACTAAATCACTGTGTGATCTAGCACAAATCCAGCTCAAAATTACAAGTCCAAATTTTAATAACATCCCCAACTCAACTCACTTCCCTGATGAACAATGCGATACCATAGCTCTGGATGGTTGTTTGTCAGGCATATATAATACCTGCACAGTGGATTATCACAAAACGTTTCACATATAGCGGGTACTCAGTGTGTGGAGAGGTGGATACACCTATATATAGCTAGAGTCTAACATCTATTTTATTAACAGCCACTATATAGACTGAATTTTAATAACTATATCACACACAATGAAAGTGCAGTGGACTATTAGCTGATATAAATAGGCTATATATATATATACACTGGTATACACCATACAATTTAAGTTAAAAGCAGAAAATACCTCCAGCCAATAAAGACCCCCTTTAGGCTATGATTGTTACAATAGACTATAAGCTTGTTATTCTACAGATGAATTATATCAACGACAGGATCAGATGCCAGCTATAGGACCAGATATCTGACAAGGTACTACTGGTTTACCTACCCAGTCACTACTTCATGTATAATACAATGTACATACAAGAGATTAAAACTTTAAGATGTGGCAAATCCATACCTGCATGCCATATGTCATCTTTACAACAAAAAATAAATCAATTGTGAGATGGGCCAGATCTTCACCTCCTAATAAAGTCCACTCACTGCTGAGTCATAGAATTGTGGCGTAATATATGACTCATAGAGGGCAAAAGTGTAATACCATTGTACCAATTAAAGGCTATAATACAGTTTTATACAAACTTTGCTCTAGTTTTTTTTTTTGAGAGGGGGGGGGTATTATTGCATGAAGATGCAAGACGGTAGGAACATCAAAGAGGATTTTCAAATAACATTAAACATACATAGCCATATAGTTAGAATTACAAGCACCATGTATAATTTACCAATGACCACCCCCTTCCCCTATATACGGTACCCTTCCATACCTCACCATGTTATAGCAACATATGATACAGGCTTCTTTCACATTTATGTAAAGAAACCGTTGTATAGTATGGGATCGGAATCCCTGATGGCGGGGGGAGGGGAGGGGGAGGCAATAGCGCCATAGTAACAGTCACACGTTTGTATAACAAACTTCAAAGAGATCCCATGCATCTAAACAGAGCACTGCTGTCTCTTGATCCTCAGAGTGTTGTCATTATTTTGTTGTCTCCTACATATGATGGACAAAGGGATCACCAGCTAGCTGACCGTCATATAATATTATCGTCAGGGTACGCGGTTCCCCTACCTCATCCAATCAGAGCCAAGTTCCCAGCAGTATGTATATAGGGCGACTGAGATCAAGGCATGTTGCTCACATTACGAACATGGTCGTCTGTGTGATAATGTACAGGACCCGATTCCTGATCGCCCCTCAGTTTGAAAGTTGTATGCCGGTCATTCAGTAAGTTAGAGAATCTGTTAGAGACTCTTTATACTGATTATATTTAAAGGACATTTATCTTTAAGGCAAAGTGGCGAGATTCCACGGGGACCATAATTATGCAATAAAATGTTTTGTTTTGGTAATTGCATTTTTTTTGGTTTAGATGGTGTTTTTCTTTGTACGAATCTGATGAAAGCCTACCTTATTGCTTCCGACAGTTTGGGTGAGTATACATTAGGTATTATTAGGTGAGGTATTCCAATTTCCCCATCAAGTAACTTTTGAATATGTAATTCATAATTACGTATACTCATAATTACGTATACACAAAATCTACTGGGAAATTAGATAATAATACACTATAACTTATGCAATTGAATGTAATACGCATAGAATACTCAGAAACCACAGAAAAACAAATAAATGAAATAAAATGCCTCATTCATGGAGTTTACTACACATGTCTGAATGCATTTTCTTCCGGTGTAATTACAGATCTCTGCCAGGAAGCATGTACACGTCCTGTAGGATATCCTGTTCACCCAAACGTATATCCTATAGATGGGATCAGCAGTTTAGTCCGATGTGTTCAGACCCATGAATGCATTAACGCTCGATCAGTATATATATAGTTGGGTACTAACATGTCACAGCGGTGTTCATCCCATCCCTAGAAACTTTTCTTTCATTGCGGTCCGCAGTTGGAGTCTAAAAGGCAAATTGATCGGCTTTTAAGCATATGTATGTAAACTGACGACAGAGCTGGGTCCATGGGGGCCATGCCACCCTTAGGTAAGTTTGTTGCATATGCATGGGACCTTTGAGCTCCTTTACAACACCACCTCTATTTCTACCTCGGCCTATAATATGCCGATACATTTGCAGTTGTCATTCCTTAATTCAATGAAAGCCCCAGAAGGAGAACAGTTCTTAAGGGAAACCTTGAAACCCCCTGGACAATGCTACAGTGCCCTCCCTCCCCCCCCCTCAAATAATCCTTGCGGATGAAATGATTCCCGCCAGCTTGTAATCTTATTTGGCATGTCGTTGTCAGTCGCCCTCAGGATATTACCAATAACAAATATTTCGGGCATCAATTTCATATTTGTTAATCTTTGTTGATGTTGCTGCTAGCTATATACCTACTACTTAACGTAGTTGGTGTTGTCAAACGCTATATATATATATACAAGGAATTGAATTTGCTGGCTTTCATCTGAATGGTGGAGTGCAAGTGAGGAGACAAAAAGCTGTTGCTATCCCATGACGAATCTTTAAAACGTGATAACCTGCTGTACATTCTGATAGTGATACCGTGAGCCCTATATTTAGGCAGCTTTTGTAGCAAATTTACAACCCAGATTTAGCGTAAGTTTAGCTAATCTCTGCCGATAATTACACGTAGTGTTGGAGCAGAAGAGGCTGTGCCGACGGAGCAGAAGAGGCTGTGTCGACGGACCAGTTTGGTAACTGGAGGGACATTATCCATGAGATACCTGGAACACGGAACATTATCCATGTGATACCTGGAACACTATCTTCACATCCACTCTGCTGAGAGGTTGGACTGAGTTGGCCCTCTATTGCAAGGTCCACCACCCCCCTCCCCCTCTGCAATTACCCTCACCTCCCACTCCACTCACCACCATTTCCCTACCCCTTCCCATCACCGACCCTTTACCTTCCCCTATCTAACCCTCACATTCCCATCACCTCCCCAAACAAACAAAAATTTCATGCCAATTAATTCCTGCAAGGTGATAATCTTAGTTGGCAGGCATTGACAACTACCAGGATATTACCAATGAAAAGTAATGATATGTTTTGCATTGTTAATCTTTGTCAATGCATGAAGATTAATTATACCAATACATTAACACCTCACTCATCTGAGGGGAGAAAATCAAATCATCATTCTGCAACGATATCACCTCATAATTATCTATCAATGGTGTGTTGGGTAATAGAAAGGGTTTAGCCTACAGCATTCCCATGATACATGTGAAACATTGGAAAGTGCAGATAAACCAAAAGGAACATTCCAGATACCAGGCCAAAATCCACCCCCCCCTCCCGATTACGAGCGGCTTGGGTGCAATTAATGCATTGTCGCGTACTTCAGCTTGGTGAGGTTCAAAATGAGGATATACCCTCTTATTAAAACTCACCAACAAACCGGATGTCATGTGACCTGCTTTTAGCCTGATGTCATTGCATTGGGTCAACTTTGAACTCCCTTTGTTGTGATGTTTACCTATTGTTAATTCACCTCTCATATATCACCAACTCACCAACAAACCGGATGTCATGTGACCTGCTTTTAGCCTGATGTCATTGCATTGGGTCAACTTTGAACTCCCTTTGTTGTGATGTTTATCTATTGTTAATTCACCTCTCATATCACCTGGCCTACACAATACCAATAGAGGTTATAATCCTCAAGGGTGCTAATTGGCATATAATTATATCCTTCAGGGAGTATAACTTCTCTTAAAGAAGTCTAAGAGAATGTACATGAAATATCTCGAGATTAGCAAAGAACCAATGGACAGCGATAATGAAGTCCTGGACTGGATCAGCTTGGCGCTGACATTTGAACCAGTTTGTCGTAAAAGTGAACGTGATCCGTGCGATTCCTGGAACGAGATCGCCGCCTCTGCTCCATTGAGAGGCAGTGGTGCTGAGTTTACAGGTGACAATTAGCTATGTCAAGTTCACTATATTTTATATCAAAACTACAAGGCTTGAAATTGTCATGGAAATTCCAGCCAATTAGTGACAATACAGTTCCTATACACTACACCACTACTCACAGTGTGTGCCAAGTTTAACCCACTTTTCCACTGTCAACATAAAAACTTTTAACATATGGCTTCATAGCATGGTTGTATAATAAGTAATTTATTATACTGCACAAGGTAAACCCAGACACAAATGGGTCATACATGTCTGTACGTACAAAAGCACACGTCATGTAGAATAGATGCTACACTATACAGAGTTGCCACTCCCCACGTGCTTGGAGTTTTAGTTTACCATACAATTACTGTTGGACGGACATTGATTCCTACGTGATTTATAGCACCCAAAGATCTACATGTTTATTTTCGACAATCTTACCGGTTTTTCAGAGTGTGTCCTGGCTTAATATCCTTACACAGCTGCTGCTACCACCAACGTATATTACCGTTCACCGGACGGGTCTTCGCAGAGATCGCAAGCTTCCCCCACACACGCAAGTCCCGACGGCAGACCGAACGCATCTGTCGTTTTTCCCCTGGTTTGCCGTACCACGTCTGCAGTGCTGGCGAAATGCTTCCTGGAGAGAGCGAAGCAGGCAAGAGCGAAAGTAAAACATTCAAGGATCAGCACACTATATTGTTTAGAGGTCGTACATGCTAAAATGCTCCCAAAAGGCTGCTGCATTGTTGCAACAAACCCAAAAAAAAAAATAGCAATCTAGGCAGGAAGCATCCGCACACATTCAGGAAGCCGCCGTGCAGGGAAAATGGATGGTCTGTGGTTTTCCATTTACCAACCAAGTGGCATTGGGACCGTGTCATATGGATCGATGACGTAGGACGCAAGTTGAGATCGATCAACACTGTAGATAGATTTTACGCTGGTTACGTCCAAAACTTGTCCAACGACGACGACGATTTCGCCAGGACGGATGGCAGAGTTTGCTTGATATGAGACTCCAACTATGAGCTTTTGGTGCAGGAGAAAAGAGTGACGAGGATGCCCTCTATATTGGCATATGTTTAGTAACCATAGCCAGGGTTGGGATGGGGAGCTCTTTTCTTTCTGCGAGGTGTAGGTCAAATGTTTCAGAGTAACTATCGACCTGCGCGGTGAATTTTGTAGACACTTTTCTTGAACTGTATAAAAACAGTTGAAAAGAAATTTATTGCCAAACTTGGTATAATCAGATGCAGTAAATAAAACCCAATGTATAAAATAGTGTGTAATTTAGCTACAGAATCACGACACTCCAGACTCCAAAACGACGAATCGATCAAATAGCAAAAATAGGAGAAACGGGTATTTTTTTAAAAGAGAAACAAGTTGATTTTTGCTCATAAAAAGGGTTTTTGAATCTGAAAAATCTAACTGAAGGTTAGGAGACACGTCGTCGGAACCATCCTTCTCCTTGCTTTAGGTACCATGTAAGATACCACTCCAGCCACATATCTACCCCCTCTCCACATTCAGTAGGTGAGGACCATGAGATTTAATTTCATTGCAGTTCAGTGAAATTACAACAACTGTTGGCTGTTGACATGGCGGTTGGTTTGGGTCACATATGAGTGACATATAGAGGATATTAACCTCTGGTGAAAATAAGCTAACATTTCACCTCTTTTCCAAGAAATGTCTTGCAACACTACACCAAGCTAAACCCATAATGATCAAGGATGCAGGAACCAAAATCAAAATTCCAGGAAAATAACTTCAAGAGGTTATGTTAGGTAAATTTTCGCTTTCCATTGTTTTTAGCCTGGGTATAAAATGTTCCACATTGCTTTTGGTATCATATACTGTAGGGATACAGTAACAAAAAAATAATGTTCAAATGGCTTCACAAGTGTCAATAACCTTACAAATCAGCCTGCTCTGTATGACATAATACCCCACTTTGCCTTAGACTATAATAGTCCGTTTGACATAGGGGGGGGGCATGGCATTGGGTGGCCTGCAGTGACCAGACGTATTGGACATTTTTATTTGGACTACCAGCATTGTCTATGAAAATAAACAAGTCAGATGGCAATGCCATTAATGAGCAATGATTGCACAATTGTTTTTGTCTACAAGCTACAGGAAATGGAAAATCAATGTGCACAACTTACACAGTTCAGTTGCTCTTGGAATGGTAGGGAGTTGCATGCAGGGTTTACAATTTAGCAAAAGTAAAGAAAGAAATCAGATTGTGGTTGAAGTTGATGTTTATTGAAGATGCGTTCTCTCATAGCATTTCCTCTCACCTCCATATGGGATGGCAGGAAGTAACCATATATACCAGTTATGTTTTTACTGTAATTAGAGTCGCGCTTTTTGCAACAATTATTCACATAATATGTTCGAGTAGTAATCTTGTCATTTCCTTTGTGTTGATGGACTCTTTAATGAATGGCACACAAATAAACACAATCTCAGAGATACCTTTTAAAAAAAAGGGCTTGCCAAGTTTGTCCACCAACGGCAATTACACTCTGGTCCATATAGGTATCTCTTAATTTCTCAATTGCTGAGAACGTACCAAACTTGTCACACTTTTCCCCTCTATATGCATTGTTCTTTTATTCATTCTCTCTTCCTTTGTGTGCTCACATATGTATCGTTATCAACATCGTTTGATTTGCAGAGGTTGCCAAAACACT
>JAODAG010324480.1:0-11326 GCA_027574785.1 Orphnurgus asper | reverse complement strand
GAACAATGTGTGCTGCACGTGCAAGATGGACTGCATCATTGTCTTTATCGAAATCGCAGGCTTTGGTCAAGGCAGCAACGATGTCTTCTTCAAATGCTATCAACACATCTCTACCTTTCTTCTGGGCCCGCATATCTGGAAATTGAGCCAAAAGGCGTTGCTTGAGTCGAGTCGTATGTACTTTGGCATCAAATGTGACTCCAAGCTGTTCCCTTCTAGAGGTATATTGCTGTGCAAGATCAGCAAGTTTGAATACTGGAGCTGTTTCTTCGTCTAGGCGGGTTTCCTCGATGTACATTACTAGCTCTGCAAAGACAATTCCTTCTATTATTTCATTTTCATCTGTAACTTTGTGTCCTTCTGTCTTGGCTCTTCTTACACGATTGTATAGGCTTACCAAGCACTTTGTATATGGTACTTGGATTCCATGGCCACCTTGTCACCTGGACTAAGTTTTGCTAACAGCTCTATATCCTCAAGAAAAACAGCACTGTCCCGTACCCGCTTGTCCATCTGTATTGTAGATGCTTCATGGAAACCATCGGTACCGTAAGATTGTCCCCAGAGAAAGCACCTCACTTCTTGGACACTGTTGTCAGCACTTTGAGACCGTGTGCGCTTGCAAACGTTATGAAAGCCTTGACGCTCACTGCCGGTTTTCAACATTCTCTTTTCAGCTCGCACTAGCTTTGTAGAGTTGTATTTGAGTCTGCATGATTGATGGTAGAAAGCATTGTTAGCATCCAGTCTTTCCAACTGAAATGGTAATTGTCCAAGTTTATTGAAATCCACAGTCTTTAGTGCCAAGGAACTGTAGCCACTTCTTTTAGATTGTGCTGGAAGTGTTAGCAACTTTGCATTTTAGCCTCATACTTGATTATATTTTAGAAGAGTATACAGGGAAAAAAACGACTAATGGCGGCCATTTTGGAAAATGGCTCCCAAAGCCGTCATGGGCATAAATTGATGTGGCCCAATATCCAAATATATTTGTAATATATCACTCTACTCATAGACCAAATTCCTTGTTTTTATCACAAACTTGCACAATTCTTATCATATTCTTAGTTATGCCGCAGTACAATTTAAGATACTTGCGATTTTACAACACTGATTATTTTATTTTAAAGCGGATGGAGTAAAAAGCAAAACACCATTTCTGGGCTCTATGCAGTACAACGTTCTATGCAGCACTTGTTCAATACCCATTTCTTATAGTACAATATGAAAGTCGCAGCAGGTGAGACGAATGCACCAGGTCTGGTGGGGGCCGACCACACTATTATGGTGGGTTGGGGGTAGGAGGGGTGATAGCGCCTCCTTTCACTATTTTAGAGAGGGGTTTCGCCGGGTAATGATGATACTTGATGGGGATTATTTATTCACCAAGTAATGCATGTTGGTTCCCCGTTTTAAAGAGGAACCTCGATCCGACATTCTGGCCATAACATTTGCCAAGTGGACCACTTGGCAAATATTATGACCAGAATGTCGTAAAACTTGATGTGTTAAATTATTGTTCAGTCTTGAGAGAAAAAGAAATACAACACTTTTGAGTTACACACCAACCAAGTATAAAACTTGGTGTGGCTAAAATATAATAGTTAGATATAGATTGAAAATAATTTAATTTCGGGAGTTTTCAATAAAATTCTACAACTCATTTGAGGTCGGACTGTTTTGTTTTATTATTTCTGGGTGTTTATATGTTCAACTGGCGAACACCACCCAAGAAAGAAACCTGCTCACCACGGCGCCAAACTGATCCACTTTTCACCCAATTCTATTACGATCGGACTGTAGAGACATGGAGACCATTGGGCGAGTGTAATGCCACGTAATATGTAGTTCATGGCTCTGTTGGAGGAAACTCAGTCCGATATTATCCAATGCATGCGTCCTTACCAACGCAGATGATACACAAGATCTTAACCAAAAGGCAGAGTAGCGAGAAACCGCGGTAGCCATGCGTTACTGAGCAGGTGACACAACGATATCGCATGTATCTGCTGTTTATATATATATATATTTACTCGTATACAAAAAACGATTCCTTACGAAACGCATCAATATTTCTCAAGTTGTTTATTGTCAGCGTCATATATGTTTTCAAAATATTGGTAAATACTGCCTATTCCAAATGAGATCGTAATCATTCTCATGAAATTCTATGTTGCGGGCTAAATAAACCAAGCAATCAGTGGTATGTTTGTTTCTTAAATTAAGGTCGCATGTGTATCACTGATACATAGCTATCAGCAACAACAAAAACATCGTAACTTTGGGGGCGGGCCCCGCTGGATTCGCCTGTAGATTATACGATATGTACTACACATTGGCCGAAATTATTGTGAATCAGAAAGCATTCCAGTACATGAAGAATACTTTTAGGCAAGTTCGGCTGCATTGACTGCTCATTGACCTCATTGACTCGAGTTTTTGTTCGGCTGGTCCAAACAAAATCAAAACGTCATAGCTGAGCCAGCGAAAGTGACACGTACGTCGTGACCTCACTTTAGCTGGTATGACACAACTCCACACGGCATTGCAACTACACACGGTCTATTTGCTTTCATTAGACAAGATGGTACACTGCTCCTGAAACGGTCAGACGGTCAGATCAGAGTTTCGTTCGCTCTTCACTCGTACTGCTTCCAATACTACTACTGCGTACACCTAGTGTATTGTTTTTCGGTTGTCTTCGTTGGGGGATATTTTTGGGGTTACGTGTTTGGTTTTCGCAATGCAAAGGCGATATATTTTGTTTGCTTATTATTTTTATTATTTTTGTATTCGCCGTGATAGCAAGATAGTTAAGTTTGTTTTCGGTAAGGAACATGTTGTTCCTGCTGTTCAAGTTTTTACGTTGTTGCGTAGTAAGAGAATAGCTGTCCATGGAGATGTTGATGCTCTGCAATCACTCCAGGGACGTAATACTTTTGTTTCGGATGCAGCCGGACAGAAAGGGGTTGCAAAGGCTAAGCCGGGCGAGAGGAAAGATCCTGTCGATCCTCCACTAGCAGGGGAGGAGTCGGAGAGGCTGAACGTGTGGAAGCGGCTGGGACTTCTGCTCCAACCCCTTCAGCGGTGTCATCTCCCAGTATCACTCCCGGCGCTGATAGAGAGATGGTGGTCCGGTGAGGGAAACCCTCACTGGTGATTCCGACTCCATAATGTCTAGTTCACCTTCAGAGAGTGATTTCGCCTCCCCTACACCCCCTTCAGATACCCCGAAGGTTTTGCCACCAGGTCAGAGCTGGTTCGACCAGCCCGGTGGTGAACCTACACTGAAAAGACCGGCCTCAGGTGTGGAGTCAGATGACAATCCACCTGGCTTTAAAACAAGTCCAGATAAGGAAGTCGCGACGACGCACGAAGTCGTTTTCCTCATAGGTGTGCGGCGTTTTCCTCATAGGTGTGCGGCGTTTTCCTCATAGGTGTGCGGCGTTTTCCTCATAGGTGTGCGGCGTTTTCCTCATAGGTGTGCGGATCATGACCTCTGATGGCATCTCTCTCCCTTTTAACGTTGAACGTTAACGGTTTGAGAGATTGTCGTATGCGCCGGCGTATTTTTCAATATTGTAAATCGCTCGCAGTGGACCTCGTTTGCTTGCAAGAGACTCATATAATAGAAAGTGACAAGGCCCACTCATGGGCTTACGAGTGGGGGTGGTGGTCTACATGCAGCCTCGTGCGGAACGGCGTCTTCCTGCGGTACCGTGACTTTTGTGTCACGTCGAATGACCGACCGTGTCGGAAAGATTGAAACTGATCATGAGGGCCAATTGGTATGCATTTCACTGAAGTTTCCTCAGGAAAATGTCAGTGTTTGTAATATCTATGCTCCGAATCGGCCATCAGACAGGAAAGATTTTTCGATACGTTGTCATACTTTGTGCCTGGAAGTTCCCTTTGTGTCCTTGCCGGGACTTCAACTGTGTGTCAGACATTGGTCATGACAGGCTACGTCATGCTGCTACATCTAGCACCAGTGTCGGCGTGGCAGAGCTAGACAAATTCTGTCGTAGTCATGACCTAGTTGATGTCTGGAGGCGGCTGAATCTTCAGAGAACAGCGTATACCTGGTTCAGACCGAATGGTTCGGACGCCTCTAGCATTGACCGGGTGTACGCACCTTCAGAATTGAAATCTGAAAGGTGTGACATTATTAGTTGCCCGTTGTCTGACCATGACGCAGTTGTTCCACAGGCCTTCCCCAACGTTCGGATACTTGAGGACCCCGAGTTTCGCCGGGGTTTTGAAAACAGGTACAAGGGATGGCGTACCCTTAGGCCAGCATTTTCAGCTCTCACAGACTGGTGGAATTGAGTATGCTATATAGTACTGTGTGATTCGAGCTCGTTGTCGGCGAGAGGAGTTTATTGATTTGTGCTCCAGTGCCAGAAGTGGCACATTGTCCGCCTTGATTGCTCTGCAGAGCCGTTTGGTGCTCCAAGGTGCTCGCATACGGGCCCGGGTACAGGCAGTTGAGGTGGAGGAGAAACCGTCATTAAGGTTTTACCGGGTATCCTGTCAGAATATTCAAGACAGACGTGTCAGTTGGAAAATATATACTATTATCGAACGAGAACCTGTTTATGTCAATGATATTTGATATTGAAATATTCGTCAGACTTCCAAAAAAAGACCTTTTAATTCGCTTTATAAGTAAGATTTAAATCATTCATTAACAGAGATATAACAAACATAGAATACATTTGAAAATAATGAGTTGTTGCCTTTGAAAACACCCCATACCGTGGTAACAGTTCAGTATTGTTTGAATTACAAATGTTAGGATAAATACGTTAATTAATTACAGCAATGCAGTAAATGTAGATAACGCAAAACGTGTATATACACTGACGCACATCGCAGTCACTTCACTTACTTTGTGTAAATGACGAACTTTATAGTCACATAAGTGAGTCACAATGTTTGTATATGTTTATATTGCGAAGTCAGAAATATGACTGGCACATGTTAATGCAGAAATACAATGCTCAATACATTTTGGAAGTATGAACGGGTTAACATTCTTGGGTGGGGTCTAGATGATTGATGAGTGTATGTCTCCTTGGTTAATCCCATCCCATGAATTGATTAATTGCAGATATCCAACGGATTATCTAGTGGTACGAGATCATTTGATTTTTGTTGGGGAAAGAAATAATTTCCCTCGAATTTCCTAACCGGATCCGAATTCCATTTACCATACCATATAATATGTATAATGGTTATATATTCCTGCGGGCAAAGCCTTCGGGCCTGGATGTTTCAAACTTTAGTAGGATTTTTGAAAATTTCACTATATTGGAAAATAGATGGACATGAATACGGGCGGAGGATTTGCCATAATCTATTTGCCTTTCGATTATCTAAACATTTCGTTAAAGCTTAACTTAATTAACCAGACAAAGTGGAACATCTATTGATGGATCAAACGGTTGGTTAACCGTGTCATTAGTAATTAAATATCTTATGTTTAATGAAGATTCTTATTTCTCCTCAGGCAAGAATATTATAGCCGATTGGATATGATGTCAGCAGAGGACGTTAATGACAAGGCTGATGGAAAAGCGAAAGACAAAATAGATACACTTGATGTAGAGGTCCCAGATGACGAGGAGGACGAGACTACATGTGGGTGGTTAAGCTTTCGTCGTGGTTGTAAGTGAGTAGTTACATAAAAACTACAGCAAGAAACACTTTAGAGTGATGCGCCATGCAATTAACTTATTGGAATAGTTCACACGGTCCAGCACAACACAGACACACAGTGGGTGTAAGGAATCTGCCAGGAAACCGTCAGAAACAGAATCTCAGACTATTTTCTCAGAGTATTTTCAATAAGGTCTACTTCATTGGTCGTTACTTGTCATTGTAACTTACTTAATTTACTTTCTGACCTTTAGAGAAGTATGGATGTTGAAAATATTCTTGCAGAAGGATATCACATGATAAAGTGATTGCACCACGAAGTAAACTAAACTGAACATTTCAAACATGATTCGTTCCCATACATTTCATCCTTTTCTTTCAGACATGTAACAGATCTGTATGTTTCCTCATATTTTGGTCTGCGTTCGCACTCTTCTAAAGCACCACCGTCAACGGGCTCGTTTACGTCGTCACTACAACCTTAGAAAGACGGTTCAGTCTGACGAGTGCACGAAGTGAAGCAATATCCAGTACTTTTGATTTCACCGTGTTGGCGCTTATTGTGTTTGTCACATACCGTACTTAACAGAGCGGATGCATAAACCTCTAATAATCGGTGTTGGTGCGATCATTTTTGGTTTGGGTTCTTACGTGTTCACTTTACCACATTTTCTTTCACCAACCTATGAAGCAGAGGTAAGAATGTTGATTAAAATAATTTTCTTAAATTTATTCAACGGAATTGACTATTACTTTTTAATTCAAAAGGATTTATTTATAATTTAATCTGTGATCTTGACTAATGAAGCAAGAGCAAAGGATTTACCAAAATAAATCGTTACCTTTGGAAATGAGTAGCAATCTACATGTTATAACTTGGTGTCAATCACTTGTCAAAACTACAAGGTTATTGTTGAGCAGAAATGAAAGGTATGGTCTGACTTTGGATGAAAATGGTTTTGGACTTTGTTAGATAAGAAGCTATAGCGAGTTGCTGTTGCTGGCCTCGTTTCGAGTATATAAAATCCGGGTCTCATGAGTGACCAAACTTTCCTGAACTAAGAGAAATTGCATTGCTGATTGCAAAAATCAAAGAAGGCTTCCAAATGCAGAAAATATCTCGCATGACTGCCGGGATTACGATTGTATGAATTCACATGGAGATGTATCTAATACATTTAATGTAGTTTCTCATAAGGGTTTATGGAACACTTCGCGATCGTATCGAGGCCATGTGACGTGTATTTTGGTTTCTTCTAAATAATAAACATTGGTACACTTTCTTTGGTAAGATTTGCTCAATACTGAGGTCACGATTCGTTACTCTTGAAGATACATATTCTTAGGACACATATAAAGCTTGTATTTGATATAACTTATTCTCGAGGTATGTTATCTTTCCTTTCCATATTTTTACTATTGTAGTTATTTCTAAATGGTAGTACCTGTCGTACGGACGACACAGCAGGTAAATGTGACACAGAAACATCGGGCGGCCTTAGCGGGTACTATTGGTATTTCATCATAGGACAAGCGCTGCACGGAATTGGGGCGTGTCCGCTGTACACGCACGGAAGAACATTTATCTACGAGAATGTCCGTGCCCAACTCGTCCCTATTTACTTTGGTAATTTCCACGGCAGTTTTTAAGCCTACTTTACTTTACTTTACCTACAGCCATATGTAAAAATAGTTAGCCAACACAAATTGTCCTATTTCTTGTCATCGTCTAGATGACTAGTGGGAGGTGGCCGAGTTTCGGTTTTTTTTAAGAGAGAAGCAAATATAATAGACTGAGAGACATTTCTGGGTATATTTCATGTAGTATAGTCTGTAGGATACTCTTTATGGGGTATATTGGCACTCCGATGACTGTTAGCTCAAGAGTGTCTAAATAATACCTTATTAGTGCAATTGCTCCAACTAATTTACATAAGTAATTGCATCACGATCCAAATCAAACATATTAATACGGTAAGATTTTAAGGATCGTATCATGATAATTATAATAAAATCATATATTGATGCAGAGAGCGTTCAAACTTTCTGCGATTTCGTTCTTTCTCGGAGCCCTTTTCCAGCTGATGTCGTCACTGGGCGTAGCCGTAGGATATCTGTTTGGTGGTTTTCTTCTGCAGATGTATACGGACCTTAATGTGGACACGAACACGCAAGTTTACACTGTTTAACTATGTAGGATAACATTATTTAAGAAACAACACTTAATAACACAATAAATCTAGTAAAGTCGAGACTACAAATTATATAATGACGGGTGAGGCTTTACCCAGTCCTTTATTGTTGAAAGGTTTGAGTAAAATTTGGAGTTGTTACATTATTACAATTTGTTACATTCAATAACTGATCATGCATGGATAAAAAGTGTATACTTATCAATACGCAGGGTACCAATCTAAACCAAGAGATTCATCATGTAGGCTCTAACATATTTATTGATCTAAATGTCACCTTTTGAGGAAAATATAGTTATGGAAAGGGTTTTCAGGAGATTAATTAACGGATATGTCGTTCTTCAATAGCCTGGATATAGCTCCCAATAGTCCCATATGGATCGGCAATTGGTGGATCGGATTCATTATGTGTGGATCGCTTGCGCTCTTGACTTCCGTTTCTTTGACTGGTTTCCCAAAGACACTCAAAGGTGAGTTTATTGCTATGAGGTATTTTCTTCCCAGCTCTACATATATTTTTAGTAGGCAAGTCTTCTATAATTCTACTTATATACAATGGTTGTGCTGTTGAAATGTTTTAAAAATACTTACTATCCTTCCTTTGTGAAAAGAAGTTGATGAGGAAGAATTGAAGGTATAGTTTATATTTCCGTAAGACTGATATTGCAGCATACAAATTATCTTAAAAATGCATCTACATCTGTAGCTGTGAAAGCATCATCAATTCTCGAAGGTAAACTGAGAATACATGTACAGCTGCATCGTTTGACCTCGAGCAGATAGATGTGTGAATGACTTATTTAAGATAAGACACCCCAAAGAGGAACCTGCCATTTTGGGCTAAAAAAAACTAAACAAAGACCGCATATGCCACTGCGCTAAAGCGCATGGTAAAATAATGATAATCAACGTTTATGGCCAAGTTGAAAGTATCGAATGTCTTAACTTTTATAATTATTTTGTAGTTGTTGTTAATGTCATTTGTAGTGTCTTAATTAAAGTGATAGCAAAAACGTCAATGTTAATACCGTAGTATGAAGTTTAGTCTTTCTTTGTATTGTAATAGCATCGGTATTTTCAAGAAGTTGCACGTTCTTGAAACCTCTTTGACTTATCAGTAAAAGCAATTAGTCAATTAGGCTACTATATATGACTATGCCTAATGTATATAAAATAGAATATTAACTCACGGTGCAAAATTGCATGTAAGTATATATAAGGACAGATGGATATTGGTTTCCTTGTTTTCAGTCAAAACGTATAGATTGGAGCAAAGTTTTCCAACCGTAAACTGCTTTATAATACAATAACATTAAGTTGCATAGAGCAGGGGTATTGTGACACCATCACTAGTATTTCATGAGTATTCAAAGTGTTGGTAAACGGCAACACCGTCCAGGAGATGTCGAGAAATGTAGTTGAGTCATGCGCTACACACTACGTGGTACTTCACTAGCCCAGTTATATTCTGGCCTTAGCACTCCGACAGAAATAGGATTGGGGCTGGGAGGTGGGTCAGTTGGTTTTTGAAAATGTGGCATATGCTGCCATTGTTTGGTTTAGAAGTTCTTTCTTGGGAGGGTTTCTTAAGGGTATTCGAAAGAATATAAGGAATAAGGGAATGTTTTTTAGTCAGGCAGGGAATAAGGGAACGATCAACAATACATATACGCTGGCTGAAGAAAACTCCGTGGCCGACTCTTCTCATGTATACAGGATCTAGTACTATACGAAACGAAAACGAACAGCTCGCAAAACCACAGGAAGGGTCCGAAATCTACGCTTCAAGAGGAATAAAGGGGCTCGTTACAGACTTTCCCCGGGCTATGTGGAACCTTATGCGACTTACGATCTGGTACGGTAACTCAGAAGCAATGTAACTCAGAAGAAGAGCTGACTTGGTACAGACAGCTACAGACTGAGCCAGTTTAAACTGTCAACGGTAATGGTCGAGTGGGGGAAATATAACAAGATCCAGTAAAAAACATTAAACCCTTATAAATATGGCGCAATAAATCCCTTTCTAATTGGCTTACGTGTCTACACGATATCATATGGTAATGGTGTTTGTCGCAGTAAATTTTATTTCCAAAACAATAGCAATATCGATTTAGCCACTTTAGGGGGTAATGTAGCCAACTGCCTATAATTATAAGCTGCTGGTTATTGAACTAATAAAGTAAGATCACTTGTGACGATTTGATGGTGATATAAGTACAAAATTCAACTTCCATTGATTGTCTTTGTTCCCAACAGGAGCAATTGTTGTTCCCTCCAGTATTGTTGGTGTTCTAGTCGGCGGACCTCAACTATACCGGGCAGGCAAGGTTATGTGTCGTCGCAATGCTTGTGTCTCTAATTCTTCTTGTTGCCTTCCTAATGGGATGCTCGAATGTCGACTGTCGGTGTTACAACTCACTATAACAACACGTACGTTATGGAAGTTACCGCACATTCAACTATTTATGTCCGTCACTGGTTGTGCGCAGAATATGGCATGGTATATGCATGATCGGTATACTATTTTCACTGTTTATTTATATTATTTAAGAGTCTCAGAATAACAATTCAGATTAATTCAGAATAACAATCACAGAGGCCTAATCCGTTTCAAGCTATAAAACTCTTTTTAAATAATAGGTTTTCATACGCAGATGATAGTTCCGATGATATATCATATCTGGCTAATTCACGAGTGAGCGGGCTAGGACAACATTAATACTCATGAAGTATTGAGACATACGCCGTGTACCTTTGGCTTAAATAAATCTCAGTATACAACAGTAAAATTGGTCCACCTCATTGATATCAAGCTATGCATTAAGTGTTTTAAAGATGTATATAGTCTTAATATGGTGTGTCTTATGGAATTTGAGGTGGACGATTGCTGACTAATTATCAGAAATTGCTGACAGAATTCCCGAATGTCAGCAACTTCCTGACGACAAAGGAACTACCGTACAACCCTCAGCACGATACACACACACACTCCACGTGCACTCCATTTACACGACTATAATTGACAAGGGTATTTTTTTATTTCATGTAGGCTAACATACAGAGACGTTCCAGTGAACCTCACCGCTGTTTGCAACATGAAATGTAATTGTTTGGATTCCTTCTCTCCTGTTTGTGGCACCAATGATATTATGTATTACTCCCCGTGTCATGCCGGGTGTTCATCATTGGAATATATTAATGGCACACAGGTATGGTCCCCGAAATATTCCTGGGGTGAACCACAGTGATACGGCAGCTTAATAGGGCCATGAATATTTTTTTTCGTTTTACCGAGTTGATATTTTTCGTTTTTCCGAATTTATTTTTCGTTTTTCCGAGTTTATTTCATTTTTCTTACCTTTTTTCTCGTTTTTCCGAGTTTATATTTTTCGTTTTCATATGAAAAGGCTTCTTCAAGCTAGGCCTTTATCAACGCAAAAATCTATCAGATGTTAACGATGTTGCGAGTAACA
>JAODAG010324436.1:1329-11330 GCA_027574785.1 Orphnurgus asper | reverse complement strand
CATTACTCTATCCTAGAAGGGTAAACTTCGTTAATAAACCTCTCTCGGACTAATGTAATGAATGAATTTTATTTATTTTATTTTTGTTACACAGTTGTAAAGAAAGAATAATAACCACCGGATGGTCGCCACTTGGACGTTCTGGATAATCGTGACTGGCGCGATATCTCTGGTCTGTTAAACAAGTTCCTGTGAAACCTAAACAGACGTGTACTTAAACCCCGGAGCGTGTGTGCGAATCAGCGTTCACCCCGTCTATAGTATTAGTACTTACTAGTACTACTAGTACTACTGTAGTACGGAAGTCGTACAACGTAGACCACCTTCATTCATTAAACACAACTTTTTGGTCTGCGGCCCGGGTAGGCATATATGTAAAAAATAGTAATTATAAAAAGTACAGCAAAGTTGAAGATGAAGTTGTTAAGTTCTTTTAGTTTGCTGTTATTACTTTTGCTTTCTGTGAGCTGCCTTACTTGTGCCAAAGCAGAAGAAGAAGAAAATGATGATGCAGTAGAACTCGAAACAGAAGACGCAAGCCAAGGTTTGTCGAGTTTATTTTGCATTGTAAATTAGCCAATCTTACGTAGCACAAACGTTAGGCCTAGCCGCTGGACCAGGCTTTATCACAGCTAACAGGCTAGACTAATGAGAAATGTACTTCAGTACAGAGCATAGTTCTAAGTTCTAGTGCTAGTTTAAAATTAATTATTATTATTAATAGTACTTACTAGTACCACTAACAGTAACAGTAATAATAGTATTAGTAATATTAGTAATGCAAGCAGTACAACTCCTAGTGCTTTCTAGAAATTGAACAGGTCCTAGTCTTTCAAAGTTACAGTCAGTCTTAGTCTTACTTAGCATTTACCGGAACATTACACAAACCTCCAGAAAACCAGGCCCTTCCAGTATATAATATTTCCTGACCACGACTGCCAATCCGCGATGCCAGTAAAGTAGTAAAGCCTGGTGGAGAACCTTAATTGGAAGTACTTGTTATATATCGATCCCAGCACTACAAAATTGTTCTTGTACACCTTGGAAGTTGGATCTAGTATTTTTTCATGGTCGCTCTGTGAAACTAGGGTGTCGTCCGAGTTTGGAGTGTTCTGCCATTTCTGCGAATGACTACTACCCAATATACAGTACATCATGTGACATAGCCTATTCCTTTTCCGACGAATGGTTTCATTTGCTGGTAGAAAAAGAGGCCACAATTCTTGATGCAATACTGTACATACAGCACCATTGCTTATAAATAGAGAAAATCTAGCACCTAATATACCTCCTGTGAATAATGGTTCCTGCAATCACAACAGACAAAACATAACTTCGTAATCCATACTCGGGTCAGAAACAGAAAATTGTACCATTTTCAAACTCATTTGTGACCTATAATGAGCTGCCAAAACTAGAGTGACATCATATCTTTTCTGGTGACACTGTTTCTTTACAGTGGTAATATTAGCTTCACCAGCAAGTTAATTACTATGGTAGCTTTTGTAACATTTAAACTGTTAATCTGCGATTCGTGTGCATTTATTATCGTTATGTTTATCTACTGTAGTTTTCATTTGTGACCGTAAATCACAAGCAAACCACCCGTTTTGAAACGGAAGTTAGCCCATACATAAGAATGCACTGTTCAACATCAATAGCAATCCAATACCCTGGGTAGCAATACAAAATAAACTTTCTGCCACAAGACAATAGAAAATAGGCGACAATTGAAATGGTGGTAAATGTATAAAAAGTCGCACGTAACCGTGGCAATAAATCTACATGCAGTAGTTGACGATTTTGATCCATTCTCGAAGGTACTATTTATGAAAACTGTGGTAGACGAACAGTGAATCAAGCAAACATGACTCTCGGAATACCATTTAAACGTTACCAAAGCAACTTTACGATATACAATTTTGCTGGATTTTGCCTGGATTACAGAGAGTCTTTTGTTTTTAAGCTCTGTAAAAACGGCGATTAATTCGGAAACGTTCGGGGCACTATAGCAATATATAGAGTACATGCTAATGAATCATGCACAGTGCACACGCTTCAGTGCATGTTGAGCTGTTTTCTGCTGCCGAGGTTCGCAGTGGTCCCTCAATGCTAAAGCTTATTACCACTGTAAAGAAAAAATTGTTTCAATTGAAAGACTTGTGACTTTGTAAACATTTAGTCTACTTGTTACAAAATGAGAAAATTTAGAGTGACTGGGGGAGGAAGCATGTAGCCATGAGCCATAAGACCTTTAGTGCCTTTCAAGAAAAGGGGGAAAAGAATAACATTAACAGTGCTTATAAATAGAGAAAGTCTAGCACCTAATATACCTCCTGTGAATAACGGTGCCTGCATTCACAACACAAAACATAACTTTGTAATCCATACTCCGGTCAGACACAGAAAATTGTATATAACGCAAAAATTGCAAAATAACCGTTTGAGTTCGATGAGATCCAAACTGGTGCCCAAAAGCTCGGATCAGAGTATACTGAGGATCGAGGCAGGATCGAGGTGAAAAAATGATCCAGAAACTGCAATAATGCTGCGATTCTTTCTGCAATGAGGTGCAGTACTGTCCACTGTACTATACACTCGCTGTGTTCAGTGCGGTTGTATTTGTAACGAATATATGCTGTACATAAGTGCAAGTATACATCGGCTGTTGAACATGGGTACAAAACTGCTCGGTGGGGTTCCATGATCGAGGCTCCAAAAGTGCTCAGATATATATGGTGGAAATGTTCTTCGAGACCAAACGAACAGGATGGTGACGGGAAGGTGCAATGGTGGCTCAAAATAGTCTGATAATTTTAAAAATGCGAAGTATATGCTACAGTATCCTATTGAGGTAGTTTACAGTTACAGTAGTCTAGTCCAGTGAAGTCCCATTGAAGTCCAATGGAGTACTCTTGGGTCAATTGGAATTTCTGCATCTTTATAGCCATAGAAATAGTAAAAAGAAAGCGGATACTGTACGGCTAAGTATGTTACAGTAATTGACATTTAGGTTGACTGCATAGACTAGTACAGTACAAAACATTGAGGTAGGTAGAGAACAACAGTACAGAAACACCAGCAGACCAAATCATTCTATTCTTGCCTGTGACACAAGAATTTCCATTATAAGGCCCTTGTTATCAAAGTTACACTTCACGCACATTATCTGGCAATTACATGGGCCTTCATAGGAAAATATTTAGTCCACCTATAAACAGAGTTTTCCACGCATTGAAATTTTGCATTAAAACATGTCATTTTCTTTAACTTAGATGACGAAGCAGAGGCGGAAGGAGGTGTGATTGAGGAGGAAGGTGTCCTGGTTCTGACCGAAGACAACTTCAGAGAAGTCGCTCTATCGAAGGATCTGATTCTAGTAGAGTTCTATGCACCTTGGTATGTTCCCTGTTGGGGCACTATCATTTCAAACTACAGTACTATAAATGTTTGTAATGAATTCACAGTTTACTACTATACAAAACATGTCTGGATATTATTAAAATATACATTCAGCCATTGTTTAACTCGGCAAGGTACCGTTAACGGTAAGGTTAAGTGCAGGAAGAAAATGACCTGACTGTCTACTTCGTATGACTGAGTTTCTATTGTATATATACTGTACATGTACAGTATGCAGTGTATGGTGGAAATTTAGTGCATACTTCTTATAAGACCACCACAAATATACAAGACCACTTCAAATATAAGATACATACCTGAGTGCATATAAGTTAAGAGTGTAGCTTTTCTTACATGAAGTACATACCTCAAATGTAGGATACATACAGGAGTATGATGTATAAGTTAGGATATTGGCTAGTATCCATACACATACATTATATTTGAGGTGGTCTTACATGAAGTACATACGTGACCTTAAATGTAGGATACATACAGGAGTTCGTATTAGTTAGTCTGGTGTATAGTTCAAGATACTGCAGAAAATGCAACAGTGACTGTTGACATGCAGTCCCTCAGGACTTTGGATCAGATGGTCTCCAATTTTGCGATGTTTTTGGCGGATTTTAACTTTGGTGGCAGGGTGTTCAATGGGAGGTGTGTGTGGATAAAGTGAATATCTATTTAGTTCATGTGAAAAATTTGTGGTTAATTTGTGGGTTATACTGCTAGATGAATGCTTGCTAGAACAAGTTAGGTGCATACTGTATACATGTACGCAGTCACTAGGAGCAAAATTCAGACACGTATCAATCTGGTGGTTCTCATGGATAATGAAGGTCAGAGAGTTTGTGTGTAGCATGCAACTTGCAAAGACCATGCTATAGCTCAGGCTCCTTCCTGTTCAAGGACTAGGAAGATCGTATTCTTACAGTATATTATTACCCTACATATGTAATACTAATAGGATAAGTATGCTCAACCTAAATTTGATTTTTCCCTTGGCTATAATTGTTTGACTTCATGCTTGGCAATACACCTGGCAGACTTACCCCTCTGAGGTCTTGCAAGACTTGGAACACCTCTCCTGCCTACTGTATCCCTAACTCATAACAATAGCTTTTCATGTCTTGACCATGAAACCTCGACAGTTGAGGTTCATTCATTCATGTCTTGACCATGAAACCTTGATGGTTGAGGTTCATACTTGAGAGATCTTCAAGCAATAGTAAATTACATCGCCAAGGTAGTACGTGGACAGTACGTGGACAGTACGTGGACAATAATTGAGCAGACTACATTTATTAAAATTACTACATATTATTACTAATGATCTGCAGATCTTAACAGAGCGATCAAATTGGGGGGGGCTGGGAAGTGGATCACTGATTGACACGATGGTGCTGTGATGGCATACTGCTGTTGTTTGGTTTCAGAGACCATGCAAGTACTTTCTTGGGTGGGTTTTCTTACTTGGGTGGGTTTTCTTAAAATGGAGGAGTAGAGCAAAAGAGAAGATTTATGTAAATGTGCCATTCCTTGTCCTGTTGGTAGTTGATACGCTTTCTTACATTTTCTTTGTTTTTAAAAACTTCCATGTAGTACTTTCTCAAGTTTTGGCGTAAACTACGGAAGCTCTCGTACACAAAATGTCACTCGAGTACCCAGCGGGAGCAAATGTGGGCTCCGATATTACCTTGGAGAATGAAGTGGCATTCATCTCTTGAAATCGTTGTTGTGGTATGAAAATGCTATGATCGAGATACCAGGCTTGGCCCTACTACAGTAGTAAATTTATTATTTCTCCAGCAGTGAAACCCGGCATCATCATTTTAGGACGTGGGAAAATAACAGATTTACTTACTAGGTCAGCCTGTTATTTTGCTCATAGTGAAAGTCGAACCTGATCATTTATATTTCAATTTATCGTCCATGTTCACATTCCCTGTTACGTTCGTCGTCCATTTGTCGTTGTTATCCAGGTGCGGTCACTGCAAGAGTCTGGCACCAAATTATGCCAAAGCTGCCCAGAGGCTGAAGGAACACGACCCGCCAGTACCGCTCGGCAAATTAGACGCCACGGAACACAAGTCCATAGGGCAGGAGTATGGCGTGTCTGGATATCCCACGCTGAAAGTGTTCCACAAGGGGCTGGCGTATGATTATGACGGTCCGAGAGATGAGGAAGGTATTTTCTGCCCTCAGTAATCATCACCTGTTGATCCCCCCCATTAATTACACTCTCGCAATCACCCTGTCATTGCGTTCAGGGAACCTTTTAGCACCATGCTCCCTCCCTGTGTACCCTGCTCGTTCTGATCCCGGACCAGCGCCCTCCAGTCGTCCTTCACATGTTTGCCTTCGATACCTCATTTGGCGATTACAGTGTCAAATGGCGGTCCCAGGATGAGCATGAGATGGATGACCTTGTGCCTTCCTGGTTAACTTCTGAACATTGGTCAAAAATAGAAGGCTTGTTAAAGATTGCGCTCATTTGCGGTCAAGGTTTATTTACGAGTCTATGAGGCTGCATAACCCTTATCATACTAAAGTAAACTAAACATAGCATAAATCGACGCTACTATACCATACTCCACATTATACACTCTGAACGTACCATACGTAAGTTTGTGTCCGTGTAATAACAATACTCATATCTCATGGTGTGGTAAGGTAATGTAGCTCCATGTAATGCCATTATTGTTGGTCGAAAACCTTGGCTGTTTTGGTTACACAAACGTTGAACGTAATCAGTAATCAAGGGCAGTTAGGAAGCCTTGTAGGCTCATAAAGGAACCCCTAGTCGTGTTGTGATCGTGGATGAACAATATGTGGAGAGGTTACGAGGCAGGCTTGTACCCGTGCCTTTGTTTGACTGTCAAGTCCGGTAGACAGACTGCTTGTGATGTGGTGCATCAACAAATATCCTTTACCATTCACTGCAGAGATCATCTAAAACTGCAATATGTTGATAAAAAGGGGAATTATTGGTCCATGAAAGTATGTTTATTAGATTGCACCTTTACCTACAGTGTAATGTCGTGTCTAAGTGGTAGACTAGTAGTATCTTACAATATAGTAGCATGTTATTCATGCATACTGCAGCCATTATTTTGGTTCAGGTACCTACTGTATGCAGCCAAGTCTGTGTGCATGCTGTGTATGGGCGGGTTTTGTTTGTGTATGTACTGTATGTACACTTGAAGAAAAGCACTTCTGATGGAATCTCTACTTGGAATACGGGCCTTCCATAATGACAAGATGCTCCCAACTGATTTTGGTATAAATTAGCATCCATAGTAACGAGCTGGCTGAGCCTAACATAAAATTCTGCAAAGCTTGGATATTTTTGGCATGAGAGAAAGCCAGACATACTTTTTACTTTTTCACACAAGCGATGAAAGGCACTTTTTTTTTGTGTCTTCCAACGTTTGATTTAATTTCACTAAAAGGGGACACATATTAAGCTGTTGAGCAAAAAATTTTGCAGTTTACTCCACTTTGTTTCTGGCATTATATTTCCTCCACCTACTTTTTTTGTGGCATATTTTCTTTCTACCCTCCACATTGAAAGCCATGGTAGGGGAAGTTAAACATTTGATCTTTTTGGTTTATTTACAAGATTATTTCTTACGTATCTGAGTATCCAATTTAACTGTTAATCTTTAAAACTCAATGGTATGATGACTGAATTATTGAATGCAGTTCTGCTTTCTGGTTAATGATGTGAAGTTTAGAGCCTTTCATTATCAGGATTCACGATATTCGTTTTCGGTCAGGTATCGTGAATTACATGAAGGAGCAAGCCGATCCCAGCTGGAAAGCTCCTCCTGAGAAGGTCTACGCTCTCACGACAGATAGCTTCGATAAATTTGTAAACTCTCAACCGTTAGTGCTTCTTGAGTTTTATGCACCATGGTGAGTTTCTCGATGTTCTTTCATTCTTGATTCTGGCTTGACGTGTTGGGCAGTAAGGTTCACTGTGAGGTGCCATTCCTTACATGTATCATAATTTAAACGTTCCCAAGGTGTGCCACTCAGTAAATTCATTTTTCACAAAGAACCTGTTTAATTGCAGAATCGTGCCAGCTGTACATAATTTGAACGAGTGAAATGATTGGATTAGGTTTTGGTCATCTGTGGTACATTAATTGCCTCTAACCTTTTAAAGACATAGCTTGGGACTACTAGTAGCATTTGGATCAATGGTAATTGTTTTTTCTTCCCAATGCAAGTACACTTGTTTGTTGTTGACAGGTGTGGCCATTGCAAGAAGATTGCCCCTGAACTTGAAAAGGCCGCCACGGAGCTGGAACGGGAAGACCCTCCAATTCTGATAGCTAAAGTTGATGCAACTGTAGAAAGTGACTTGGGCGTTAGATTTCAAGTGTCCGCTTACCCTACCATGTTTGTGATGAGATTCGGCATGAAGTCAGAGTATGATGGTCCCCGGGATTCTCTGGGTAAGTAACCGTAGAGGATTCGCTCGTTTCCAGGACCCGTAATGCTGTCGCTGTGAAGAGATATTCTTGCAGGATCCTGACCAGGGATATGATGTTGACACATTTCCGAAAGTTGAATTTCCACAGGACTGCTAGGCAATAATTTTACAGAAGTTGTCCAAATTGCATTGTGATAAACTCTCATTGTTTAGTTTTGCAATAGCGCCACTCTGTTGCTTTCAACGGTAATGGTTGGTGTCGATATGTTGTCACGGCTCTCAACATGAATAAAACATTCACTGCTGAAACACCAGAGAAGCTGAATAATGGCTTAATAATAAGGACATATTTTTAATTCTTGTAGTATGAAAACCACTCACCGTAACAGCTTTGCTTGATACAGGTATCGCCAAATACATGCGAGAAAAGGCACTCCCAACTTCAGTTGAACTGAAAACGATGAAAGAAGTTAAAGACTATGTGGACTATCTGGATGACCTTTCGGTCGTTGGCTTCTTTTCCAGTGAAGATGACCCCATGTACCAGCTCTACGTAGACACTGGTATGAAAAAAAATTTGAGTTTCATCCCAAAATATTTTGTGGTGGTGATAATATGGTTTTATGTTTATTTGATTTTGTAAATATCCTTCAGATGCCCCAAATGTTAATCTCTTTTTTTTGGAGGAAAATCCTCGTCCGTCAAAGTTATTTACAATATGACGGATTTAATCAAAGAAACAGAGAAATTGGGTTGGAGGTGTTAAATCTGATTGAATTCTGAAATAGTTGTTCCCATCAATCTCTATGAGGTGTTTGGTCCAAATCTCTCCGGAAGAGCATGCTAAAATTCCCTTCTGTTCTAGACCCTACGTAACAGTAATATTGCATCACAACCAAACTGTCTACTGCATACTGCACTAGAGTATACACTGCGCAGAATCGATATTTTCGGATTTGACAATACTGTACAGATATTATTAGGCTAACAGGTCGCTGTGACCGTAACGATGTTCTTCCTTTGCGTCAAATGTTGCGTGATGGTGTCATTGCGTTATATGCTGCCGTTGTTTGATTTTAGAGTCCAAGATATTTCTTGGGTGGCTTTTATTTAAGAAGCAGTACGTGTTACTCAGGAAGTGAAGATTGGTTACAAATACAGAATATATTTGGTTTGACATTGGTCAGAATGGGTAGCGGTGTAAGCGTATCCCTGGAAATGCTCAAATACCGACAATTTTGACATAATTTGAATAGGCTGAATGTGATACCATCGGTGTGACACAGGCCTTACTACCCGGTCTGTGGGAACTATACTTGTGGGATCTATGACAAACATTGAATCGATAACGGATACACGGACTAGACTTAACAAACCTCATGTGACATCGTTTTGAATGCAACTGTATTTGGACGACATTTTGTTCCGTATGTCAAGGTATGAAATATCTTGTAGACGAGGGCATCGAACCTCAATGCAGTTCTGCCTTCCGGTTCCCGGTTCCCTGGCTTCTTGTTTCCCTGCCTCTCTAGCGCTCTTCAGCTCCTAAAACCAGATGTCGTGTACCTGATTGGTCTGCTAACCGTATCGCAAGGTGACCTCAACCTAGTTAAGATTCTTGTTCCATATTCGTCGAGATTGTAAACCTGGTTGCCATTTTTCTTTTCCTCTCAGCCAATGCAATCACAGAGGAGTATCGATTTGGTTACACCTTCGTGGAGGAAGCCAGGGAGTATTACAAAGTCTCCACCAGTGATATAGTCCTATTCCATTCCAAAAGATACCACAGCAAGCACGAGCCGACCCGGTTCATTTTCGACCAGGTGAGCTGTCCACGAAGAGTCTGCCCTTCTAAATTGTTTCCAGGTGCCTTTATTATTTGTTCAATGGTCGCTACCATATTTGACCTGTGACCGACCGTTCATCATTCCACACCTGTGTAGTAGCCTATAGTGCTTCTGATAGGGTGCAGAGCATAACATTTCCTAATTTGTAGATAATTGTGCAGCGTCATCTGCCTTGGGTAATGTTTACTTCTGTGAAACCCTAACATTATCTGACAGAGATTAACACACTGGTGTTTGGGTAATGTTTACTTCTGTGAAACCCTAACATTATCTGACAGAGATTAACACACTGGTGTTTGGGTAATGTTTAC
>JAODAG010324403.1:0-15362 GCA_027574785.1 Orphnurgus asper | reverse complement strand
AAGCAGAAAGCCAATTGGCTAAGTGATTCTTTGCCCATATAGGAACCAGTTCTCTGAACATGGCAGTAATTGTCTAAGCAATAATCACATGATGACTGTTTGATAATCTATATTTGTCAACGTACATTATGATTGTGCTCATGAACCAATCTGAAGCCTTGAAGGGGTCACATGCATTAACCATGACCATAGTTAGCAAGGTCAGCTACTTGCAAGCATGCTATCATGAACATTGATCTTACAACTTTGACCTGTTGACCTCAGCTGGTCCTTGATCTTCAAAACAAAGCATATTGTGGTTTATGTACTCGATAAGGTGGACCTAGACATACCAAATATGAAATTTGACCAAAATTGAGCTGTCCTTTTGGTGTTTACAATGTTTTCAAACTTAAAATAATGGGTAATTAGAAAACACAACTGTAATTGGGAGTATGAATCGTAATTTAATTGAAATAAAATAATTCATTTTGTTAATCCTGTTTACGAATCATTATCCAGAATGTAAAACTGCATAGTGGTTCCAATGTCATTCTTATGCTGAATCTGACTCTTTGATGACTTGGAAATTATTAAACAGGCTATCAATATTGACACCCCCTGTCTCCTTTTCCAATTTGCTATGACATGTACCATTCGACCCATACGATATGTAATGATACATCTTTACTGACTGTGATGAAAATGCGACCATTTTGAATTTTTAACAATTTACCCCGAGAGTTCATAAATGATAATGAATTTTATTGGAGTGAAACCCACAAGTTACTATCATCAAACAACTGACACTTTCATTTCATATATGAAGAGGATCTACTCTCGGGCGGTCGCTGAGAAATTGATATACCAACAATTTAACATCTCAGTAATATGCGTGAATGGTTACCAGCACCAAGACAATAGGCGACTGCAAGTCACTCTCACAGACATAGACCTGTTGCCTAGTAACATCCTCTACACTTTGGCCCAGCCAAATCGTGAATATGCAAGACACCAGCGCGGCAACTAAAAGCCATGTGTACATGCAAATTCAAGACTTTTGATATTTATAACAATTGAAGCAATGTAGCAAGCTGTTACTATCACTGGTGTACACTGGGGGACCACAATTCCCTCAATTTATTACAAAGGTGGGACACAGGATAGTATACTTCACGAGAAATCATAACCGTAGGATTAGGATAAAATTTCTTTCGAAAATCTTTACAAAATTGCATGAAAAAAGAACCTATAATTATGGTAATATATTGTCATCCTTGTTTCCCTGGTCCAACCCTAGCCTACAACCTTCCTTCCTTATTGGTTATAAAAAGCATCAGGGATTGAGATACACTAATAAGGCTGAAGCAATCCTTCCCCTGAATACTAACAATAAGCAGAAATGCACTGGCAACTGGCCGCCAGACAATTATTCTTGAAAAAGCCAAAACCCCATGGGACCAATTCTAGATAGGCACAGCTAGCTTTAGAGAGGAAATACTGGGTCACTAACTGGGGGAGCTCCACTAATTAATGCATGCAATGCAGCCTGCAGGAACATGTAACCATGGCAACTCCAATGAATGTGGTCAGTTGAATCTTTTGCCACAGTATACCCACAACCAAAGTGTTTGTGCAAAAGCAGGATACTGAGGAAAATAAGGATAATGAATAATAAGGATAATGTATAATTTATAATATATAAAAAGGATGTGTTTTGGACTTTGGACTATTTTTAACAAAACAACTACTAAATAATATTTCTTTAATAAAATTAAATTGCCTCTGACCAGACTTTTTTACAATTTGATACAATTACCAAAAAACACAAAACACAAATCCCATATTCCTGAACAATTTCAGTGCACATGCAAGCCTTAAATGTACAATCTACACTCATTTCTGCAGTAATTGCAATAGGAGATGATACATTTTGACCTCTAATGACCTCGGTCAACAATTCGTTTGTGATTTCTCGATCCCCCAACAGTACCTGACGGTGTGCCCACGGTCTCAACCTAAAAGGGCAGAAGACGAACGAACGAGAGCAGTTTTAAAGCGTTGACGCCATCTCTCTGCTCAAACCACCCCCCCCCCTCATGGTTAGACTCATTTGATGAACAGTGACACTTGTAAGGAAGTAAAAAGTGATAAATTAGTCCGTATAGTTCAGCATAGTACGGGTGAGGAAGCCTCTTAGGATCATAAAGAAACCCTGTCCGCGTCGAGCGTGGACGAACGCAGGCTTTAACAAACCTCTCCTTGACAAAATGTCCAGAGGTTGACGAGGCAGGCATGTAACCATCCCATCCATCTCATCTCTCTTCTGGGACTGCCATTTCACTTGTCGCCATCCGACGACGGACGTGGGCGCCACCTTGCCCTTCTCCCACTCGCCCGAGGCAAGTCGAGAGCAACCTGTTCATTGCCACTGCCACTCACTAACAAATGGGTCGAAACATTCTACCGACATTCAAAGTACTTGGGCTTGTCTAGCTGTCGAAAGACTGGCAGTGTATCCCTCTGAAGGGATCATTGAGAACATCCTAAAAGAATTCAGAGTGAATTCCAAAAGTTAAGACAAGATACGAACATAGAAGACAGTAAATGGGTACATGCCCCATTAACATTGGTCGAAAAAGGAAGACGGGTGTTCGTCGATGATCACAAAACAGACGGGGTTTTCTTTATGAGCCTATGAGGCTTCCTAGCCCTTACTATACTAAACTAAACTACGATATATAATCATTCTGATTTTTCAACGTCCGCCAGATAAGTTTCTTATGGGTTCTTACGTGATACGACGTTAATGGTTAAACAGGGTGCATCCGAAGGGAAGAAAACAATATTATGAATATAATTCAAAGCAATCAAGATCAACATCAACTGATGAGACTAGCGAACATGAATGAACACAAAACACAAAGAAACAATAAAAACCAGACAAATATATACAAATCGAATATAAATATATACACTAAACTCCCACATTGAATTGTAAAACAGAGCAGATCGACTGACCAATCAGATACATTACTAATTGGCTTATAGTTTTGCAAATCTAAGGTCCACTGGGAGAGAGTTCATGTGGCAGGAGGGGGAATGAAGTGGTGGGGGGAGGATGGTGAAGGGAGAGGAAAGACTTTCATATAGAGTCTCACCTCCCCTTTCATTATCTAAGAAGGAATGATGCCATCAGGGAAAAGTGGTCGGAAGACCATATTTGGTTCGGGAGTCCGCCCATGGCCATTGCCTCGTCGTCGGTAAACAGCTGGAGGGACGAGAGTAACTCTACGCCGCCTCTCGGCTCCCCGGCTCGCGGCGGAGGCGAGGAGTAATAGATGTAGTCCACCATGCAGTTCGTTCGGGAGTGGTTGGACGTTATTTCCCGACTGTCCTCCTCCAGGGAGTAGACTGATGAGAAGGAGAACGGGTGGCGAATGGTGGAGGTGCTTGGTTCTTGGGGACTGGTGGCGCTTTCTGATGCAGACGGATATAAGAGAGAAAACAGATCGGTACAGATACGTACAAATATTCAAACCTTCCTGGGGTTGCCAGGGTTGATTAAGGAAGAGAGAGCCGAGGGTGGGGGAGGGTGCAGTTGGTCACTACCAGGGATGTCGCCACACCGGTATAGTGAGAAAGCACCGCATTGACCTTTGCACTATAGGGGCAGTACTGTAACCTTTGAGTGCACGTCTTGTTCCTCGTACGATACACACGAATGGAAATACCTCTGGCCTTAAAACAGGTCAAGATTCAAAGGACCTCTCTGGGGGAATTTAATCACCTAACCAGAAAATGAAACCGTTTAGTGGAACCGTTTAGTGAAAATGAAACCATAAAAGTCGCAGCGATGTGGCTATTAATGCATTTTACGAAACTGTTTATGTGGAACCGTTTGGTGAAACATAAACCGTAAAAGTTGCAGTTATGTGGCTTATTTAATGCATTTGGTAGTTTTTATTCATGAAAAAGGAACATACCTTTACACAATATATAATTATTCATGAATACCTATTGTAGTAAATTATTATCAATCAACTAATATTGCTATACCAAACTGTCTAAAAGATAATTGGACATACGGTTGCAGGGTTATTCATGGCAAATTTGGTTGTAGTACATATACCATACCATGTCTGAAGATAATAGGACATACAGTAGTTACAAATTTTAAACAGTTAGACGTTATAAATTTAAGGATAATAATATGAACATCAAAAACAAAAGGTTATATAATCATGATGCATCTGCCTGCCATGTCGACAAGCTATTTTCAGCAAATCAGTGTTCAGCTTCGTCCACTGATGAATATTAATGCGATGCAAATATGTCGTGGTATGAAATGTACCTAACATTTTCTGGGAGTGTTCGAGCGTATAACGTATACTTTGCTGGGTAGTGTCTTGAAAGATTGTGTACGGGAAGAATATCACTTTTGATAAGAATTTCTATGTTTTTGGCATTTCGCACAAGATCATATCGTGCAGCTCTCTTGACAGACATTGATAAGTGTTTTGTGTTAAAAGATTTCACACAAGGAGAGCTTGTTGCGAATGCATTTTCAATTCTCGTCATATACCAGATGATCAGTTGTTAAGATTAATTAAACCTGACATCAGAACTCGCGTGGAAGCAGATTTTGGCCGGTTACCAAAAAATAAGTGTGTTTAAGTTATGGATTCAAGGAAGTTCTTTTGTTTCTCTAGTAAATAATAACGTTTGCTTTAACAAACTTTTCCATTAACAGCAAATGTATTGTAAGACAGGTTGTAAATATATATGACCCTCACATTGTAATGTGCGTGTTTGTTAAAATAAACAGAAAGAAACTATGAAGCTAATCACACATACTGTTGGGAAGATGTCATTCTAATAAATTTTCCATTAGGGTGCATCTACTCATCATAGTAAGCAACAAAAATTTGTGAAAATGTCAACAATTACATCGAACAATGAATAACATGTAGCATACCAGGGGCAAGGACTGTTCGTACTAATTTATAACACCTCCTGCTCTCTCTGTTTCTCTCCTTTTAATTTGTTTTTAATTCTCCTTTTCTTTAATGCATACACCCCATAATACTAACCCAGCAGTGAAAAACGTACCTTACAAATTCACAACAACAACAAAAATTTCGAACATTTTTCCAGGAGAGAAGCGTTCATTCTTTCGTTCTTCATGAATTCGCTTGTCCGATTATCGAGGTATCATTGAGGATCACCGTATCTACTCCTACGTTTAAACGTACCTTCCGTGCTGTATCCGTCTCCCTTTTCGTGCGTCGTCTGATCTTCTTTCTCTTCCCGCCCCCGTCTCTCCTCCAGGGAACTCAGATACTGGCAGTCCCCGTTTATCCTCAGAACAGTCGGTATCAGCGGCCTCTTCAAATACTGGGCGTGTAATCGCCTGCCCTCCGTCTGTCCGGATACATCCCCGCACGGGACATCTCCGAAGTCCAACGAGCCGTTCCGCAAGAACATCGAGAGCGGACTCTGCGGGAGGCTGTTCATGTCGCCGCACATGACGACCGGGCACCGTACGGAGCCGCCGCTCTCCGACCGATGGTGGCTGACCCGGTCGATCTCGGCGAGGAAGATACCCAGCTGGGCGAGTTTGATGTCGCCTCTTCTCGGGTTGAATAGGAGGTGCGTGGTGGCGACGCAGAGGTTCTTCCTTGGCTGTTTAACGGTCTGCAGCCGTAGGACGATGCCTACGTTATCCCGGTCCAGGAGAGAAATGCGACTTCTAAAGTACGATACGGGTCTACATTCCACCAGCTGGAAGCAGCTGGCCTTGAAGAAGATTGCACAACCATCGGACTTATCACCGGTTCTCTGTTTGTAGACTCCAGCATAACCTGGTAAAAAGAGGGAAGAGTATCAGGCTTAACACCAGTTCCCAATGTGGAGACCCAGAATGACCTGGTACAAAGAGAGAAGCATATCCGACTTAGCACCAGTTCCCAACTTAGAGACCCAGCATAACCTGGTACAAAGAGAGAAGAGTATCAGACTTGACACCAGTTCCCAGTGTGGACACCCAGTATGACCTGGTACAAAGAGAGAAGCACATCCGACTTAGCACCAGTTCCCAATTTAGAGACCATGCATAACCTGGTACAAAGAGAGAAGAGCATCAGACTTATCACCAGTTTCCAATGTGGAGACACAGTATGATCTGGTACAAAGATAGAAGCATATGAGACTTAACACCAGTGCCCTGCTTGTAGACACAAGCATAACCTGGTACAAGGAGAGAAGAATATCAGACTTGGATATGGCCTTGACCTTGTACAAAGAGAACAGAGTTACCATGAACACGGATGATAACATCTTCAGTATTCAGTAACATACAATGATTTAACTGTCATTTCAGTTTGCAATAAGTTTGAAACATGGAGTTACATTTAAAACATTTGAGTAAGTTTGAATAATTGAAACAGATGCAATTATGCTTTGATGAAAGGGTCTCCCCCTGAATGTAACATATATGTACCAATCTTCACATTTTGGGAGGATGTGAAAAACATTACAGGAGGACAACAAACAATGCTAGCACAACAACCTTCACTTTCTACGAAGAAAGATGACTCCTTTACGCATTATTTCCATCAGTGATTGAAAATAGAGTTGAGAAGGAAGAAAGTGGAAGACCTAGAGTCATAGGTGTCTTCAAACTGTTGGCCTCAAATTTCCTTTCAATCAAACTCACCATGCTTTGCCAATGTCGGCAGAAAGAAATCGTTGTAATGGTCACCTTCCACCTCCTGAAGACAAAGTATCTGTAATAAAAGGCATTGAGAGGATTAAAACTGAACCATTCCTATTAAAAGTGACTACCATAATACCACTCAAAGTAATATTGTAAAATAAAAGATTCTGCAATATTCATTACAACGATGAAAGAAAATTTAACTAATTTATTGGGCCATGGAATTGTATCAAGCATACACATATGATGTCGTCGACCTTGAAAGTGATTCGAATTGCATCGCAGTATTCTTAGTATGAAACTAAAACCAACAAATTCATCACACGTGTCAAAAAATAATATTTGAGTTGTGAAACATACAGAAGCCGCAGTTCGTCCTTATGATTACGGATGAACGACAGATAAACAGGCGTTTCAACCATGCGTTTGGAAAATAATGTAGGCAGGCATATGTATATATATGTCACACATATCACACTTTGTCCATTACTTACATAAATATAAAGATGCATTACTTACTTTATTAATTATGCAAACATGTCATAAATATGCGTTACTTAAATCATTATTATGCCTTAGTTACATCCTAAATATGCATCACTTACATCATTACTATGTATTACTTACATCGTTTATATGCATTACTTACACCATTAATATGCATTACTTACATCATAAATATGTATCACTTACATCGCTATTGAGACATTTTAATTCCTGCATGAGATTTTCCCTCCTGTAACTCCATTCCAAGAACTGAGGGTGCACCTGTTCATACAAGTAACTGTTGCTGGTGAGAAGTCCCTGAGCGAGGACATTGTAGCAAAGGAGAGTAAACTGTACCTCCCCGCATTTCCGTTTCAGGGCAGAGACGGTTCTCTTATCTTTCCATTTTCTCCGAAAACTTGACGGGCCTGTAATGATAAGACAACAGTCCATTATGTAATAAATCTAGGATGGATATCATTACTCTTAATGCTTCCTTTTAAAATAAAGTTAAACACCATAAAAATGTATGATTTCACAAAAAAGGGATCGTAATAATTCATTCCAAAGAATGTTGGAAAACGGCCATTTAGCACAATGACCCTCTAAGCTGGACTATTAACGAATGGGTAATTCCCATTGCTAGTCTAAACATCAAATGTTGAGTACAAGAATAGCATTGACATCGGGACTGCAATGAATGCTTGATTTTTTTTATTGAAATTCTTGAAAGAGAAAAAAAAAGTTTGTGGAATGGATTGCTCTCTGCAAAGTTTGCCTCAAGGTTTGTTAATCTTCCTGCTACTGAATATGTCAATTGTTTTTGATTAGTTGCCACTAATCTCTAAACAGTGAATACCTACTGAATACCTACTGAATGGAAACATTTCTGTTGTAGGAGAAGAAATAGGATAATCCTTTTGGGGGCATCTTTTTGAATACATGAATAGGGCTTTTGAGGGGATGTCCTGTCTGGGGGGGGAAACGAGCCGAAAATCACCTCCCACCCCTATTCGAATCCGTGCAATGTACTGGCCAGAAACGATATTAAAAGTTTCAAATTCATGTATCACACACTTAAGCTACCTGACGTTAGGGTCAATTCTTTGTTCCGTGCACCACTCTGATAAAGAATTTGTCACATTTTTTTCAAAAAGACGCATTGTTCTGTATACTCTGCAAGACACTTTGGTCCAACGGTTCTTTCGTGCCAGAATTAGAATTAAACCTGAACACTTCCACGAGTGAAAAAGCAACAGCAAACCCTTTTAATGATGACTCTCTCTCTCTCTCTCTGGTGTGCTTACCCTTGTCCACGTCGAGAACCTTTTCGATCCTAGACGCCATAGGTCTTGGAGGACCTTGGTTCGGCTTCAACCTTTTACCCTTTCCCGCCTCCTCCCCAAATATCTTCTCGAAAGTCCTCTTCACGGTCGCCATGTAGTTTTCGCTCACGGCCGCCCCGGGAAAGTCCCGAGGGCCTCCGAAACTGCTAAACGGTCGGGGTAGATGGCATGACGGTTGATACGATGGATATGCGAATGTCCTACAGTACGTCGGTGGATGATCTCTCGAAACGAAACGAGGAGGAAATTGCCGTCGAGGAGGAGCTATGCGACATATATTCGGGCTGAACGCAAAGGACAATCTCGGTAAAGCTGGGTTGACATTGCTCTGAAGGAATGAAATGAGCCCTCGGCTGGGTAATGGCATCCTATCAGCTGAAGTTGAGGGCGTGTTCATTGTTTGTAGGTAGCTGTTGGACAGGTTTTTTTTTTATTCTTCTACTTCTTCTTCTTTAGCTAGGCTTCATTTGTGTTATTTACTGCAAATAATCGAACATCATAATGGTTATAATGGTCACAACTTGCGACAATAACTTGTGACAAGTTAGCACACTCTTGAACCTGGAGAAACCTTTTTCATACATCAAGCATGGCACCATATTTAGAGACCTGTCAATTTCAAATATCCCTCTCCCCTTAGACCCCCCTGGTTTCGTCTACCTAAACTATTTCGACCATACCATGGCCAGGATCCCCCTGAAAATTCCCCATCCCTGATGTCTCCCCATACCCCTCCCAATTCGATATTCAAAATTCTATTATAAACAGACACTCTCTCCGGCAAAAATCATAGAGGCCATATTTCAATGTCGATTTTGTTTCGAGAAATAAAATACACTAGCTTGAAAAATATACCCTAACAATTTTAAGTAAATTCAGGCAGAGAAATGCTTGCCTGACAATTTGGGAGGATGTTTCCCTCCCCCACCTCTTATGATCTTTACATCATTCCAAGATTTCTCTGAAGCAGCAATTGCATCATAATAGCCTTAGCCTATAAATTCCTTTGTATAATGAGTTTGTTACTATCGTCTGTCCAGCTCGATTTTTTTTATTGTTTCACTCTGTATATTTTCACATTAGACTTTGCTAACACTGGTTTTCTCTACACTTCACTTGTTCTCATACCTTTATCAAGCTTTTTGCTTCTCAGCCTTTAGACTAAGATAATGTGTTGTATCTGTGGTGTTAAGGTCAGCCCGCACTGGTTAATGCAATAATGGTGGGGCTAGCCTCCAACAGAGCCATGACTCATGAGCCGGCCTTGAGCTACACATCACGTGGCACTACACGATCTACACATTACGTGGCACTGCACTCGCCCAATTATCTCCAGGTCTTTACAGTCCGATCAAAATAGGATTGGGGCTGCAGAAGCTGGTCAGTTTGATGTGATGGTACCATGACATACGCTGCCATTGTTTCATGATGTGACTGCTCCAATAGCTTTTGGTAAAAGCCATTAACCCTCTAGAGCAGGCTTCCTCAAATTGCGGCACAATTTAAAAGAATCCCCCAAAAACCCAACATATACCCCTCCCCCAGGGTACCGATCACTGGCGCATTATTTGTCAATAATTTCACCATGTGGCACTTCATAAAATTTAATTGAAGAGCCTGTTCTAGAGAGACATTTTTATGAGCAATTTTAAGTACCAAGGAAATCACAAGTCCACAACAACTTTCTTGGCAGAGCTCAGGAACTATAAATAGGATAAAGGTGAAAGTCATAAATGGAAGAATACTGCCTTCAGCCTGTGAGCGATCTGTGTTTATCCAAGCGGTCACCACACACAGCGATTTGGAGTAGAATGGTCATTAAATAATAAAGGAAATTTATTACTGGGTAGGTTTTAAGGGACCCCAGGTTTTATGCTCGAACCCCATTTTTAGAGTTATGGGCTGGGGTCTGGATGAGAAAGGTTTAAGAGCAGGCGTAGTGGCATGTTTGTTTAGAGCCCAGGTTCTTTCTTGGGTGGGTTTCTTAAAACATGTTGGCCCTGATATCAAGGACTAGGTCGGGTAGTGTTTGATTGTCCTGTGACGTTTTTGGGTCCCAGCCTACGGGAGTACTTTTAGTTAGGCATTGTGCAGTGCACTCATTGCTGTAAGGCATACGTACTCGGCTTCAATTGAACCAAGGGAGATTTTGTAGCTAGTTAAAATTAATACCATTTTTTTTATTGGCAGAACTCATTGCATAGCAGAAATAGCTAGGGGCTTAGTTATGGAGGTTTGTGTAACGGATAGTAAAAGTATAGTATAGATAATAAGGATCAGAAAGGACAATGTCCTCATAAAGGAACCTGAAAAAAAGTAGTAGTACTAGTCGGTATATAGTAGTACTATTTAAGTTACCTTACTATAACAACATCCTTAAGTTACTAATAGTAATACTAATAGTAATACTAGTACTATTACTTGTATTAGTATTAATTAAGTAACACGCGTGGTTGTGGTATGTAATGTTGTTAGTTATTCTGATGAAATTCTTTCGTGCAACAGGTCCAAACAGAAAACATATTGGAAAGTTGGAAAGCTTAACGTGGATTACTATTTTATTTCAGTTTACTAGAATGTGTAATCATACCAGACATTACCTTGAAAAAGGTGACGAGATGAAAAAAAAATGTGGCTTCATTTGGGCTGATAATTTAGCAGGGGCGGAGTAATGTTTTGGTGGCCTGACGGATGTGGTTGCGTATCCAACCGAGACAAGTTTGTTTCCAATAATGGAACAGCGCCACCATTTCGTCTCAGCCTTTGCGCGGCGCGAAAGGTAAAATTATTTTATGTTTTCATTGAACGTTGAAAGGAAGCTCCAAGTTTAAGATAACCGGCCTAAACTTATCGTCTACGAGTCTATAGGCTACGTTGTTCCAAAACCATCCGTTACCTCTCGTTTCCAGAAGGTTGGCTGTTGCTTTTCAGAAACGATCTATTTTTCGCTGTAAGTGTAACTTTATGATTATGACACTGCCTTAATGTTTTTGTTGAATTTTATAATAACAATTACAACTAGTACTACTACTTACTAGTACTAGTAGTATAGGGTGCAAGTACGTAGCACGAGTAGTAAGTACTAGTACTCAGAAGTTAGTAGTAGTAGTAGTAGTACTAGTTATAATAAAATACTAGTAGTAGTACTACTATTACTACTAGTACTACTACTAGTTATAATAAAATACTAGTACTACTACTACTAGTTATAATAAAATACTAGTACTACTACTAGTTATAATAAAATACTAGTACTACTACTAGTTATAATAAAATACTAGTAGTAGTACTACTACTACTAGTTATAATAAAATACTAGTACCGTAGTACTACTACTAGTTATAATAAAAGACTAGTACCGTAGTACTACTACTACTATACTAGTTATAATAAAATAATAGTACCATAGTACTACTACTAGTTATAATAAAAGACTAGTACCGTAGTACTACTACTAGTTATAATAAAATACTAGTACTACTACTAGTTATAATAAAATACTAGTAGCAATACTACTAGTTATAATAAAATTCTAGTAGTACTACTACTAGTTATAATAAAATACTAGTACTACTACTAGTTATAATAAAATACTAGTAGTACTACTACTAGTTATAATAAAATTCTAGTAGTACTACTACTAGTTATAATAAAATACTAGTACTACTAGTACTACTAGTACTACTACTAGTTATAATAAAATACTAGTAGTACTAGTAGTGTACTACTCTACCGTGGAAATGCGTTACACAACACAGGCTTGACTTACAACCTAGGCAGCCCACTGCAGCCACGGTACAGGCTAGGGCATTCAACTTAACTATAGTCCTTAGGCTGAAGCGTTTCCTGTATTAAATAGATGTTTACTTCATCAGCTACAATTCATTTTCAAGTTGGCCTGAGCCTGCCATTACTACTAGTACTACTACTACTAGTAGTAGTACTAGTTCTAGGTTCATTGTAGTATATGCAAAAAAAATCCAATTGGGGGGGGTAAACAGATTCCCTGGTTCCACTTATTAATATTATCATAATCATCAAATATTGGCTGATGACTCTTACATCAATTTAAATGTAAAGGTCATTATTATTATGTCATTGTTTTTATTTATCTATTTATGTAACTTTTGTCTTAAAAAGTGGCTTTGTCCATGGTGAAGATTGTACTTTACTAATATTTTGTTCGGAAATTTTTAACTGTTATGTTTTTGATATTCTAAGATGCCACTTGGTCGGCCATGAAAAAATGTGCCAAACTGTAAAGGAACAACTGTTTCAAAGATAAAAAGGAGATTTCGGTCCTGAAGGGATTCCAAGTTGACAAAGGTAGGTAGGTGTCCTGAGGAAGGGGGACACGAAGCTCCATGGAACTCGGCAATTGTAATCAAGTTGGACACAAGAATTATATATTGTGTCAGTGAGTGGGAGAATAAATGAAATTTTGAAGAAAGTTTTGTCATGAGATGGAACTTTGGCACACAAAGTGTGACATTTTTTTGTGTGCATACATATGACATCTTGGTAGTGTTTAGATGGTTTTCCATAGAGGAAGATCAGATAAAAATTCAAATTTTACAAAAGACATAACAAAGAGAGAGAGAGAGAGACCATATTGGCTAACCCATATTAAGCTACTTATATTTCAACTTACCCCAATCCGAATCCTACAAAATTAATTTGGAAGGGTAGTTGGCAATTCAGCAAATTTCCAACTTTCGCTATAATTCATGCAAATCCAAGAACTCCAATCTACCGAAACCATGTGTACGGGTAATTATTCTTCACAGCTCTCTTTACTGAAATTCACCAAATCTACCATACCAGTCGGAACTGAATCTAACGTTGATCCACCGAGAATTTTTTCTCTCTTCATCTATTGTGCAGCTCCATCTGTGTCATAGCGAAAGGCAGTTGGAAAGGCTTTTTGTTTTTGGACTTAACTTCGTCACCGTCGGCTTTGGATCATCATGGCAAATCAGATCGTGAGAGAAACGGAAGCATTAGAGGAGGCGGATGAAGAGCTAGGGCCTGTTCCGGTCTCAAAGCTGGAGGTGAGTCTGCATTTTCTAGCATATTATTGTATCTTTCTGAGAAAAATCGTTGGGGCCCAAGTTTCTTGGGTTTTCCTAGCGTAACACGAGTCACAAAAATTGTGCCCCTTTTTTTGAAGTAGGATACTGGGCGTATACATGTTTACCAAATTATAGAGAACTGTAGATACGAGGTAATGTCAATTTCATGGTGGGTACGAAAGCCATTATTTTCTGTGCGGTTTTGTAGATTTTTAGCGAAACACTAGTAATATATTAAGCAAGCACAAACGTCCCTTTACTGCATCTACCTGTCTTACCCATATTGATTGAGCATGCAGACACACAGCAACATTCACCGTAGTGTCTTGTACTGATCGTACAGTAGCGATCAACACACAGCGCTCGCGTTGATTGAGACACACACGGTAGCGGTTCGACTGCATGCTCGTACGGTTACATGCGTCGTATCGTTTTGACTCGTCGATACAGACTCCCACAGTAGCGATCAACACAAAACCAGCTATACATACAATCATTTTTTCATCAATTCCATTGTTTGTATAGGAATCATAATACATTTTGCAATTCTGATCTCTTAGATTTGAACAGTTTTGCAACCAAAATTTATTGCTTTGGAATTTGTTGTAAATGTTCTGTTTCCGCGGTTCATTTTTCTTCTGTGTTTCAAGGTGCATGGAATCAATTCCAATGACGTCAAGAAGTTGGAGGAAGCCGGCTTTCATACCGTGGAGTCTCTGGCATACACAACTAAGAAAGAATTGTGTAAAATTAAAGGAATCAGCGAAGCCAAAGCCGATAAAATTCAGGTAATTTACCGTCGTTGTACTTTAGTCTTGAAAGCTCTGGTGGTCTCTGTGAAATAGTTCTTTATCGATTTAAGGGCATGCAAGTCCTCAACCATGTGTAAGGCAAAACTGTGTTAGACGAAGTGACGCGTAAGTTGCAAAGACTGTGTCGTTCCTCTACGTACATCTATGGGCCAATTTTGTAAGCTTCAAGGGGCAGGAAACAATAGGTCATCAGTTGATGACCTCCACTGGAAAGCTAGCATTTGGAAGCAAAATACTCTTGAATAGTAAGGAAAACTCGAAAGACAGTGTTAGTCCTCTTTAGGATCCTTCTGGTGACAGGCGATATCCGATATTTTGAATAACTATATATCTTTAAAAGTAATCTCTCGGAATGATCTCAAATTTCCTGCGAAGATGAATTGATTTCCCTGTCCACTGTTCAGAAGTAGGTTTTTTTTTTTATTGCCACCTTTTTCAGTAATTGTTATGAACTTTTTTTATGAACAATGTAAGGATAAATTCTCCACTCACAGGTAGAGTCTATGAAATTGGTCCCGATGGGATTCACTACAGCGACGCAGTTCCACCAGCGGAGATCTGAAATTATACAACTCACATCGGGGTCAAAGGAACTGGACAAGTTATTGCAAGGTTTGTGATTGCAATTTATTTTCCTCGTCTAACTTTAAAGCCGAACAGCGCTGCTTTGCAGTCCGAAGGTAGGTTGTTATAGGAGTCGCTGAATCCCACCTTTCTCAGATAACTGTAACACTGGCCGTTTTTTTCTCCCTATCTGGTTATCGGTTTGACCTAAAAATCGGCAGCTGTTGACATTGTTATATATACTTTTTGGTATATAATAACTAGGATCATCTGGATCCTCACCCCATCTCTCCCCATACCCCTCACCCCCTCTCTTCCTATCTCTCTCCCCTGTCTCTCTCCCCTGTCTTCCTCTCTTCCTATCTCTCTCCCCTGTCTCTCTCCC